>OW804099.1:10849645-11044645 GCA_942159475.1 Sthenelais limicola | reverse complement strand
TACTGGTGTATGTGTTACTCCTGGGGTGCGTGGCCTCTCATTGGTACATGTCCCCCACCATACCACCTGTGTGCTACACTGCCTGAGGGAAGGGTTACACAAGTGCTGCTGGTCTTACTACTATTGGCCTCAAGCCTTGCTGCTGCTGCTACTATTACTACTGCCCCGTACACATGGACACATGGGAGGTTCTGCCCACAGCAGCGATCCACAGGTAAAATACTCCCACCGTGACAGGCCTGCCTATGTATGGCTCCTGCCTCTATGTATGGCTCCTGCCTCTATGTATGGCTCCTGCCTCTATGTGTAAATGTGTGTGAATGTATGTGATAGGGTTAGAGCCCTGCAGGTGTGTGTGTTCCTACACTCCAGCCTACACTGCAGGTGTGGTGGCGGGTCTCTCTGTGCTGAGTAAAGTCACAGTTACACACTGGCGCACAAGCACCGTGTGTTTGTGTGTACAGTGTATTTACTCACTGCCTTAACAGGTCTTGGTGCTATAACCACCTTAGGCACAGACTAAACCAGTAGTTAATAACCTCCATTATACAGTCTTGGTGCTATAACCACCTTAGGCACAGACTAAACCAGTAGTTAATAACCTCCATTATACAGTCTTGGTGCTATAACCACCTTAAGCACAGACTAAACCAGTAGTTAATAACCTCCATTATACAGTCTTGGTGCTATAACCACCTTAGGCACAGACTAAACCAGTAGTTAATAACCTCCATTATACAGTCTTGGTGCTATAACCACCTTAGGCACAGACTAAACCAGTAGTTAATAACCTCCATTATACAGTCTTGGTGCTATAACCACCTTAGGCACAGACTAAACCAGTAGTTAATAACCTCCATTATACAGTCTTGGTGCTATAACCACCTTAGGCACAGACTAAACCAGTAGTTAATAACCTCCATTATACAGTCTTGGTGCTATAACCACCTTAGGCACAGACTAAACCAGTAGTTAATAACCTCCATTATACAGTCTTGGTGCTATAACCACCTTAGACACAGACTAAACCAGTAGTTAATAACCTCCATTATACAGTCTTGGTGCTATAACCACCTTAGGCACAGACTAAACCAGTAGTTAATAACCTCCATTATACAGTCTTGGTGCTATAACCACCTTAGGCACAGACTAAACCAGTACTTAATAACCTCCATTATACAGTCTTGGTGCTATAACCACCTTAGGCACAGACTAAACCAGTAGTTAATAACCTCCATTATACAGTCTTGGTGCTATAACCACCTTAGGCACAGACTAAACCAGTAGTTAATAACCTCCATTATACAGTCTTGGTGCTATAACCACCTTAGGCACAGACTAAACCAGTAGTTAATAACCTCCATTATACAGTCTTGGTGCTATAACTACCTTAGGCACAGACTAAACCAGTACTTAATAACCTCCATTATACAGTCTTGGTGCTATAACCACCTTAGGCACAGACTAAACCAGTAGTTAATAACCTCCATTATACAGTCTTGGTGCTATAACCACCTTAGGCACAGACTAAACCAGTAGTTAATAACCTCCATTATACAGTCTTGGTGCTATAACCACCTTAGGCACAGACTAAACCAGTAGTTAATAACCTCCATTATACAGTCTTGGTGCTATAACCACCTTAGGCACAGACTAAACCAGTAGTTAATAACCTCCACTATACAGTCTTGGTGCTATAACCACCTTAGGCACAGACTAAACCAGTAGTTAATAACCTCCATTATACAGTCTTGGTGCTATAACCACCTTAGGCACAGACTAAACCAGTAGTTAATAACCTCCATTATACAGTCTTGGTGCTATAACCACCTTAGGCACAGACTAAAGCAGTAGTTAATAACCTCCATTATACAGTCTTGGTGCTATAACCACCTTAGGCACAGACTAAACCAGTAGTTAATAACCTCCATTATACAGTCTTGGTGCTATAACCACCTTAGGCACAGACTAAAGCAGTAGTTAATAACCTCCATTATACAGTCTTGGTGCTATAACCACCTTAGGCACAGACTAAACCAGTAGTTAATAACCTCCATTATACAGTCTTGGTGCTATAACTACCTTAGGCACAGACTAAACCAGTACTTAATAACCTCCATTATACAGTCTTGGTGCTATAACCACCTTAGGCACAGACTAAACCAGTAGTTAATAACCTCCATTATACAGTCTTGGTGCTATAAGCACCTTAGGCACAGACTAAACCAGTAGTTAATAACCTCCATTATACAGTCTTGGTGCTATAACCACCTTAGGCACAGACTAAACCAGTAGTTAATAACCTCCATTATACAGTATTGGTGCTATAACCACCTTAGACACAGACTAAACCAGTAGATAATAACCTCCATTATACAGTCTTGGTGCTATAACCACCTTAGGCACAGACTAAACCAGTAGTTAATAACCTCCATTATACAGTCTTGGTGCTATAACCACCTTAGGCACAGACTAAACCAGTAGTTAATAACCTCCATTATACAGTCTTGGTGCTATAACTACCTTAGGCACAGACTAAACCAGTAGTTAATAACCTCCATTATACAGTCTTGGTGCTATAACCACCTTAGGCACAGACTAAACCAGTAGTTAATAACCTCCATTATACAGTCTTGGTGCTATAACCACCTTAGGCACAGACTAAACCAGTAGTTAATAACCTCCATTATACAGTCTTGGTGCTATAACCACCTTAGGCACAGACTAAACCAGTAGTTAATAACCTCCATTATACAGTCTTGGTGCTATAACCACCTTAGTCACAGACTAAACCAGTAGTTAAAAGCCTCCATTATACAGTCTTGGTGCTATAACCACCTTAGGCACAGACTAAACCAGTAGTTAATAACCTCCATTATACAGTATTGGTGCTATAACCACCTTAGGCACAGACTAAACCAGTAGTTAATAACCTCCATTATACAGTCTTGGTGCTATAACCACCTTAGGCACAGACTAAACCAGTAGTTAATAACCTCCATTATACAGTCTTGGTGCTATAACCACCTTAGGCACAGACTAAACCAGTAGTTAATAACCTCCAATATACAGTCTTGGTGCTATAACCACCTTAGGCACAGACTAAACCAGTAGTTAATAACCTCCATTATACAGTCTTGGTGCTATAACCACCTTAGACACAGACTAAACCAGTAGTTAATAACCTCCATTATACAGTCTTGGTGCTATAACCACCTTAGGCACAGACTAAACCAGTAGTTAATAACCTCCATTATACAGTCTTGGTGCTATAACCACCTTAGGCACAGACTAAACCAGTAGTTAATAACCTCCATTATACAGTCTTGGTGCTATAACCACCTTAGTCACAGACTAAACCAGTAGTTAAAAGCCTCCATTATACAGTCTTGGTGCTCTAACCACCTTAGGCACAGACTAAACCAGTAGTTAATAACCTCCATTATACAGTATTGGTGCTATAACCACCTTAGGCACAGACTAAACCAGTAGTTAATAACCTCCATTATACAGTCTTGGTGCTATAACCACCTTAGGCACAGACTAAACCAGTAGTTAATAACCTCCATTATACAGTCTTGGTGCTATAACCACCTTAGGCACAGACTAAACCAGTAGTTAATAACCTCCATTATACAGTCTTGGTGCTATAACCACCTTAGGCACAGACTAAACCAGTAGTTAATAACCTCCATTATACAGTCTTGGTGCTATAACCACCTTAGACACAGACTAAACCAGTACTTAATAACCTCCATTATACAGTCTTGGTGCTATAACCACCTTAGTCACAGACTAAACCAGTAGTTAATAACCTCCATTATACAGTCTTGGTGCTATAACCACCTTAGGCACAGACTAAACCAGTAGGTAATAACCTCCATTATACAGTCTTGGTGCTATAACCACCTTAGGCACAGACTAAACCAGTAGTTAATAACCTCCATTATACAGTCTTGGTGCTATAACCACCTTAGACACAGACTAAACCAGTAGCTACTAACCTCCATTATACAGTCTTGGTGCTATAACCACCTTAGGCACAGACTAAACCAGTAGTTAATAACCTCCATTATACAGTCTTGGTGCTATAACCACCTTAGGCACAGACTAAACCAGTAGTTAATAACCTCCATTATACAGTCTTGGTGCTATAACCACCTTAGGCACAGACTAAACCAGTAGTTAATAACCTCCACTATACAGTCTTGGTGCTATAACCACCTTAGACACAGACTAAACCAGTAGTTAATAACCTCCATTATACAGTCTTGGTGCTATAACCACCTTAGGCACAGACTAAACCAGTAGTTAATAACCTCCATTATACAGTCTTGGTGCTATAACCACCTTAGGCACAGACTAAAGCAGTAGTTAATAACCTCCATTATACAGTCTTGGTGCTATAACCACCTTAGGCACAGACTAAACCAGTAGTTAATAACCTCCATTATACAGTCTTGGTGCTATAACCACCTTAGGCACAGACTAAAGCAGTAGTTAATAACCTCCATTATACAGTCTTGGTGCTATAACCACCTTAGGCACAGACTAAACCAGTAGTTAATAACCTCCATTATACAGTCTTGGTGCTATAACTACCTTAGGCACAGACTAAACCAGTACTTAATAACCTCCATTATACAGTCTTGGTGCTATAACCACCTTAGGCACAGACTAAACCAGTAGTTAATAACCTCCATTATACAGTCTTGGTGCTATAAGCACCTTAGGCACAGACTAAACCAGTAGTTAATAACCTCCATTATACAGTCTTGGTGCTATAACCACCTTAGGCACAGACTAAACCAGTAGTTAATAACCTCCATTATACAGTATTGGTGCTATAACCACCTTAGACACAGACTAAACCAGTAGATAATAACCTCCATTATACAGTCTTGGTGCTATAACCACCTTAGGCACAGACTAAACCAGTAGTTAATAACCTCCATTATACAGTCTTGGTGCTATAACCACCTTAGGCACAGACTAAACCAGTAGTTAATAACCTCCATTATACAGTCTTGGTGCTATAACTACCTTAGGCACAGACTAAACCAGTAGTTAATAACCTCCATTATACAGTCTTGGTGCTATAACCACCTTAGGCACAGACTAAACCAGTAGTTAATAACCTCCATTATACAGTCTTGGTGCTATAACCACCTTAGGCACAGACTAAACCAGTAGTTAATAACCTCCATTATACAGTCTTGGTGCTATAACCACCTTAGGCACAGACTAAACCAGTAGTTAATAACCTCCATTATACAGTCTTGGTGCTATAACCACCTTAGTCACAGACTAAACCAGTAGTTAAAAGCCTCCATTATACAGTCTTGGTGCTATAACCACCTTAGGCACAGACTAAACCAGTAGTTAATAACCTCCATTATACAGTATTGGTGCTATAACCACCTTAGGCACAGACTAAACCAGTAGTTAATAACCTCCATTATACAGTCTTGGTGCTATAACCACCTTAGGCACAGACTAAACCAGTAGTTAATAACCTCCATTATACAGTCTTGGTGCTATAACCACCTTAGGCACAGACTAAACCAGTAGTTAATAACCTCCAATATACAGTCTTGGTGCTATAACCACCTTAGGCACAGACTAAACCAGTAGTTAATAACCTCCATTATACAGTCTTGGTGCTATAACCACCTTAGACACAGACTAAACCAGTAGTTAATAACCTCCATTATACAGTCTTGGTGCTATAACCACCTTAGGCACAGACTAAACCAGTAGTTAATAACCTCCATTATACAGTCTTGGTGCTATAACCACCTTAGGCACAGACTAAACCAGTAGTTAATAACCTCCATTATACAGTCTTGGTGCTATAACCACCTTAGTCACAGACTAAACCAGTAGTTAAAAGCCTCCATTATACAGTCTTGGTGCTCTAACCACCTTAGGCACAGACTAAACCAGTAGTTAATAACCTCCATTATACAGTATTGGTGCTATAACCACCTTAGGCACAGACTAAACCAGTAGTTAATAACCTCCATTATACAGTCTTGGTGCTATAACCACCTTAGGCACAGACTAAACCAGTAGTTAATAACCTCCATTATACAGTCTTGGTGCTATAACCACCTTAGGCACAGACTAAACCAGTAGTTAATAACCTCCATTATACAGTCTTGGTGCTATAACCACCTTAGGCACAGACTAAACCAGTAGTTAATAACCTCCATTATACAGTCTTGGTGCTATAACCACCTTAGACACAGACTAAACCAGTACTTAATAACCTCCATTATACAGTCTTGGTGCTATAACCACCTTAGTCACAGACTAAACCAGTAGTTAATAACCTCCATTATACAGTCTTGGTGCTATAACCACCTTAGGCACAGACTAAACCAGTAGGTAATAACCTCCATTATACAGTCTTGGTGCTATAACCACCTTAGGCACAGACTAAACCAGTAGTTAATAACCTCCATTATACAGTCTTGGTGCTATAACCACCTTAGACACAGACTAAACCAGTAGCTACTAACCTCCATTATACAGTCTTGGTGCTATAACCACCTTAGGCACAGACTAAACCAGTAGTTAATAACCTCCATTATACAGTCTTGGTGCTATAACCACCTTAGGCACAGACTAAACCAGTAGTTAATAACCTCCATTATACAGTCTTGGTGCTATAACCACCTTAGGCACAGACTAAACCAGTAGTTAATAACCTCCATTATACAGTCTTGGTGCTATAACCACCTTAGGCACAGACTAAACCAGTAGTTAATAACCTCCATTATACAGTCTTGGTGCTATAAGCACCTTAGGCACAGACTAAACCAGTAGTTAATAACCTCCATTATACAGTCTTGGTGCTATAACCACCTTAGACACAGACTAAACCAGTAGTTAATAACCTCCATTATACAGTATTGGTGCTATAACCACCTTAGGCACAGACTAAACCAGTAGTTAATAACCTCCATTATACAGTCTTGGTGCTATAACCACCTTAGGCACAGACTAAACCAGTAGTTAATAACCTCCATTATACAGTCTTGGTGCTATAAGCACCTTAGGCACAGACTAAACCAGTAGTTAATAACCTCCATTATACAGTCTTGGTGCTATAAGCACCTTAGGCACAGACTAAACCAGTACTTAATAACCTCCATTATACAGTCTTGGTGCTATAAGCACCTTAGGCACAGACTAAACCAGTACTTAATAACCTCCATTATACAGTCTTGGTGCTATAACCACCTTAGTCACAGACTAAACCAGTAGTTAATAACCTCCATTATACAGTCTTGGTGCTATAACCACCTTAAGCACAGACTAAACCAGTAGTTAATAACCTCCATTATACAGTCTTGGTGCTATAAGCACCTTAGGCACAGACTAAACCAGTACTTAATAACCTCCATTATACAGTCTTGGTGCTATAACCACCTTAGGCACAGACTAAACCAGTAGTTAATAACCTCCATTATACAGTCTTGGTGCTATAACTACCTTAGGCACAGACTAAACCAGTAGTTAATAACCTCCATTATACAGTCTTGGTGCTATAACTACCTTAGGCACAGACTAAACCAGTAGTTAATAACCTCCATTATACAGTCTTGGTGCTATAACCACCTTAGGCACAGACTAAACCAGTAGTTAATAACCTCCATTATACAGTCTTGGTGCTATAACCACCTTAGGCACAGACTAAACCAGTAGTTAATAACCTCCATTATACAGTCTTGGTGCTATAACCACCTTAGGCACAGACTAAACCAGTAGTTAATAACCTCCATTATACAGTCTTGGTGCTATAACCACCTTAGACACAGACTAAACCAGTAGTTAATAACCTCCATTATACAGTCTTGGTGCTATAACCACCTTAGGCACAGACTAAACCAGTAGTTAATAACCTCCATTATACAGTCTTGGTGCTATAACCACCTTATGCACAGACTAAACCAGTAGTTAATAACCTCCATTATACAGTCTTGGTGCTATAACCACCTTAGGCACAGACTAAACCAGTAGTTAATAACCTCCATTATACAGTCTTGGTGCTATAACCACCTTAGGCACAGACTAAACCAGTAGTTAATAACCTCCAATATACAGTCTTGGTGCTATAACCACCTTAGGCACAGACTAAACCAGTAGTTAATAACCTCCATTATACAGTCTTGGTGCTATAACCACCTTAGGCACAGACTAAACCAGTAGTTAATAACCTCCATTATACAGTCTTGGTGCTATAAGCACCTTAGGCACAGACTAAACCAGTAGTTAATAACCTCCATTATACAGTCTTGGTGCTATAACCACCTTAGGGACAGATTAAACCAGTAGTTAATAACCTCCATTATACAGTATTGGTGCTATAACCACCTTAGGCACAGACTAAACCAGTAGTTAATAACCTCCATTATACAGTCTTGGTGCTATAACCACCTTAGGCACAGACTAAACCAGTAGTTAATAACCTCCATTATACAGTCTTGGTGCTATAACCACCTTAGGCACAGACTAAACCAGTAGTTAATAACCTCCATTATACAGTCTTGGTGCTATAACCACCTTAGGCACAGACTAAACCAGTAGTTAATAACCTCCATTATACAGTCTTGGTGCTATAACCACCTTAGACACAGACTAAACCAGTAGTTAATAACCTCCATTATACAGTCTTGGTGCTATAACCACCTTAGGCACAGACTAAACCAGTAGTTAATAACCTCCATTATACAGTCTTGGTGCTATAACCACCTTAGGCACAGACTAAACCAGTAGTTAATAACCTCCATTATACAGTCTTGGTGCTATAACCACCTTAGACACAGACTAAACCAGTAGTTAATAACCTCCATTATACAGTCTTGGTGCTATAACCACCTTAGGCACAGACTAAACCAGTAGTTAATAACCTCCATTATACAGTCTTGGTGCTATAACCACCTTAGACACAGACTAAACCAGTAGTTAATAACCTCCATTATACAGTCTTGGTGCTATAACCACCTTATGCACAGACTAAACCAGTAGTTAATAACCTCCATTATACAGTCTTGGTGCTATAACCACCTTAGGCACAGACTTAACCAGTACTTAATAACCTCCATTATACAGTCTTGGTGCTATAACCACCTTAGGCACAGACTAAACCAGTAGTTAATAACCTCCATTATACAGTCTTGGTGCTATAACCACCTTAGGCACAGACTAAACCAGTAGTTAATAACCTCCATTATACAGTCTTGGTGCTATAAGCACCTTAGGCACAGACTAAACCAGTAGTTAATAACCTCCATTATACAGTCTTGGTGCTATAACCACCTTAGGCACAGACTAAACCAGTAGTTAATAACCTCCATTATACAGTATTGGTGCTATAACCACCTTAGGCACAGACTAAACCAGTAGTTAATAACCTCCATTATACAGTCTTGGTGCTATAAGCACCTTAGGCACAGACTAAACCAGTAGTTAATAACCTCCATTATACAGTCTTGGTGCTATAACCACCTTAGACACAGACTAAACCAGTAGTTAATAACCTCCATTATACAGTATTGGTGCTATAACCACCTTAGGCACAGACTAAACCAGTAGTTAATAACCTCCATTATACAGTCTTGGTGCTATAAGCACCTTAGGCACAGACTAAACCAGTAGTTAATAACCTCCATTATACAGTCTTGGTGCTATAACCACCTTAGGCACAGACTAAACCAGTAGTTAATAACCTCCATTATACAGTCTTGGTGCTATAACCACCTTAGGCACAGACTAAACCAGTAGTTAATAACCTCCATTATACAGTCTTGGTGCTATAACCACCTTAGTCACAGACTAAACCAGTAGTTAATAACCTCCATTATACAGTATTGGTGCTATAACCACCTTAGGCACAGACTAAACCAGTAGTTAATAACCTCCATTATACAGTCTTGGTGCTATAACCACCTTAGACACAGACTAAACCAGTAGTTAATAACCTCCATTATACAGTCTTGGTGCTATAACCACCTTAGGCACAGACTAAACCAGTAGTTAATAACCTCCATTATACAGTCTTGGTGCTATAACCACCTTAAGCACAGACTAAACCAGTACTTAATAACCTCCATTATACAGTCTTGGTGCTATAACCACCTTAGGCACAGACTAAACCAGTAGTTAATAACCTCCATTATACAGTCTTGGTGCTATAACCACCTTAGACACAGACTAAACCAGTAGTTAATAACCTCCATTATACAGTATTGGTGCTATAACCACCTTAGGCACAGACTAAACCAGTAGTTAATAACCTCCATTATACAGTCTTGGTGCTATAACCACCTTAGACACAGACTAAACCAGTAGTTAATAACCTCCATTATACAGTCTTGGTGCTATAACTACCTTAGGCACAGACTAAACCAGTAGTTAATAACCTCCATTATACAGTCTTGGTGCTATAACTACCTTAGGCACAGACTAAACCAGTAGTTAATAACCTCCATTATACAGTCTTGGTGCTATAACCACCTTAGGCACAGACTAAACCAGTAGTTAATAACCTCCATTATACAGTCTTGGTGCTATAACCACCTTAGGCACAGACTAAACCAGTAGTTAATAACCTCCATTATACAGTCTTGGTGCTATAACCACCTTAGCACAGACTAAACCAGTAGTTAATAACCTCCATTATACAGTCTTGGTGCTATAAGCACCTTAGGCACAGACTAAACCAGTAGTTAATAACCTCCATTATACAGTCTTGGTGCTATAACCACCTTAGACACAGACTAAACCAGTAGTTAATAACCTCCATTATACAGTCTTGGTGCTATAACCACCTTAGGCACAGACTAAACCAGTAGTTAATAACCTCCATTATACAGTCTTGGTGCTATAACCACCTTAGGCACAGACTAAACCAAGTAGTTAATAACCTCCATTATACAGTCTTGGTGCTATAACCACCTTAGGCACAGACTAAACCAGTAGTTAATAACCTCCATTATACAGTCTTGGTGCTATAACCACCTTAGGCACAGACTAAACCAGTACTTAATAACCTCCATTATACAGTCTTGGTGCTATAACCACCTTAGGCACAGACTAAACCAGTAGTTAATAACCTCCATTATACAGTCTTGGTGCTATAACCACCTTAGGCACAGACTAAACCAGTAGTTAATAACCTCCATTATACAGTATTGGTGCTCTAACCATCTTAGGCACAGACTAAACCAGTAGTTAATAACCTCCATTATACAGTATTGGTGCTCTAACCATCTTAGGCACAGACTAAACCAGTAGTTAATAACCTCCATTATACAGTCTTGGTGCTATAACCACCTTAGGCACAGACTAAACCAGTAGTTAATAACCTCCATTATACAGTCTTGGTGCTATAACCACCTTAGGCACAGACTAAACCAGTAGTTAATAACCTCCATTATACAGTCTTGGTGCTATAACCACCTTAGGCACAGACTAAACCAGTAGTTAATAACCTCCATTATACAGTCTTGGTGCTATAACCACCTTAGGCACAGACTAAACCAGTAGTTAATAACCTCCATTATACAGTCTTGGTGCTATAACCACCTTAGGCACAGACTAAACCAGTAGTTAATAACCTCCATTATACAGTCTTGGTGCTATAACCACCTTAGGCACAGACTAAACCAGTAGTTAATAACCTCCATTATACAGTCTTGGTGCTATAACCACCTTAGGCACAGACTAAACCAGTAGTTAATAACCTCCATTATACAGTCTTGGTGCTATAACCACCTTAGGCACAGACTAAACCAGTAGTTAATAACCTCCATTATACAGTCTTGGTGCTATAACCACCTTAGGCACAGACTAAACCAGTAGTTAATAACCTCCATTATACAGTCTTGGTGCTATAACCACCTTAGGCACAGACTAAACCAGTAGTTAATAACCTCCATTATACAGTATTGGTGCTATAACCACCTTAGGCACAGACTAAACCAGTAGTTAATAACCTCCATTATACAGTCTTGGTGCTATAACCACCTTAGGCACAGACTAAACCAGTAGTTAATAACCTCCATTATACAGTCTTGGTGCTATAACCACCTTAGGCACAGACTAAACCAGTAGTTAATAACCTCCATTATACAGTCTTGGTGCTATAACCACCTTAGGCACAGACTAAACCAGTAGTTAATAACCTCCATTATACAGTCTTGGTGCTATAACCACCTTAGGCACAGACTAAACCAGTAGTTAATAACCTCCATTATACAGTCTTGGTGCTATAACCACCTTAGGCACAGACTAAACCAGTAGTTAATAACCTCCATTATACAGTCTTGGTGCTATAACCACCTTAGGCACAGACTAAACCAGTAGTTAATAACCTCCATTATACAGTCTTGGTGCTCTAACCACCTTAGGCACAGACTAAACCAGTAGTTAATAACCTCCATTATACAGTCTTGGTGCTATAACCACCTTAGGCACAGACTAAACCAGTAGTTAATAACCTCCATTATACAGTCTTGGTGCTATAACCACCTTAGGCACAGACTAAACCAGTAGTTAATAACCTCCATTATACAGTCTTGGTGCTATAACCACCTTAGGCACAGACTAAACCAGTAGTTAATAACCTCCATTATACAGTCTTGGTGCTATAACCACCTTAGGCACAGACTAAACCAGTAGTTAATAACCTCCATTATACAGTCTTGGTGCTATAACCACCTTAGGCACAGACTAAACCAGTAGTTAATAACCTCCATTATACAGTCTTGGTGCTATAACCACCTTAGGCACAGACTAAACCAGTAGTTAATAACCTCCATTATACAGTCTTGGTGCTATAACCACCTTAGGCACAGACTAAACCAGTAGTTAATAACCTCCATTATACAGTCTTGGTGCTATAACCACCTTAGGCACAGACTAAACCAGTAGTTAATAACCTCCATTATACAGTCTTGGTGCTATAACCACCTTAGGCACAGACTAAACCAGTAGTTAATAACCTCCATTATACAGTCTTGGTGCTATAACCACCTTAGGCACAGACTAAACCAGTAGTTAATAACCTCCATTATACAGTCTTGGTGCTATAACCACCTTAGGCACAGACTAAACCAGTAGTTAATAACCTCCATTATACAGTCTTGGTGCTATAACCACCTTAGGCACAGACTAAACCAGTAGTTAATAACCTCCATTATACAGTCTTGGTGCTATAACCACCTTAGGCACAGACTAAACCAGTAGTTAATAACCTCCATTATACAGTCTTGGTGCTATAACCACCTTAGGCACAGACTAAACCAGTAGTTAATAACCTCCATTATACAGTCTTGGTGCTATAACCACCTTAGGCACAGACTAAACCAGTAGTTAATAACCTCCATTATACAGTCTTGGTGCTATAACCACCTTAGGCACAGACTAAACCAGTAGTTAATAACCTCCATTATACAGTCTTGGTGCTATAACCACCTTAGGCACAGACTAAACCAGTAGTTAATAACCTCCATTATACAGTCTTGGTGCTATAACCACCTTAGGCACAGACTAAACCAGTAGTTAATAACCTCCATTATACAGTCTTGGTGCTATAACCACCTTAGGCACAGACTAAACCAGTAGTTAATAACCTCCATTATACAGTCTTGGTGCTATAACCACCTTAGGCACAGACTAAACCAGTAGTTAATAACCTCCATTATACAGTCTTGGTGCTATAACCACCTTAGGCACAGACTAAACCAGTAGTTAATAACCTCCATTATACAGTCTTGGTGCTATAACCACCTTAGGCACAGACTAAACCAGTAGTTAATAACCTCCATTATACAGTCTTGGTGCTATAACCACCTTAGGCACAGACTAAACCAGTAGTTAATAACCTCCATTATACAGTCTTGGTGCTATAACCACCTTAGGCACAGACTAAACCAGTAGTTAATAACCTCCATTATACAGTCTTGGTGCTATAACCACCTTAGGCACAGACTAAACCAGTAGTTAATAACCTCCATTATACAGTCTTGGTGCTATAACCACCTTAGGCACAGACTAAACCAGTAGTTAATAACCTCCATTATACAGTCTTGGTGCTATAACCACCTTAGGCACAGACTAAACCAGTAGTTAATAACCTCCATTATACAGTCTTGGTGCTATAACCACCTTAGGCACAGACTAAACCAGTAGTTAATAACCTCCATTATACAGTCTTGGTGCTATAACCACCTTAGGCACAGACTAAACCAGTAGTTAATAACCTCCATTATACAGTCTTGGTGCTATAACCACCTTAGGCACAGACTAAACCAGTAGTTAATAACCTCCATTATACAGTCTTGGTGCTATAACCACCTTAGGCACAGACTAAACCAGTAGTTAATAACCTCCATTATACAGTCTTGGTGCTATAACCACCTTAGGCACAGACTAAACCAGTAGTTAATAACCTCCATTATACAGTCTTGGTGCTATAACCACCTTAGGCACAGACTAAACCAGTAGTTAATAACCTCCATTATACAGTCTTGGTGCTATAACCACCTTAGGCACAGACTAAACCAGTAGTTAATAACCTCCATTATACAGTCTTGGTGCTATAACCACCTTAGGCACAGACTAAACCAGTAGTTAATAACCTCCATTATACAGTCTTGGTGCTATAACCACCTTAGGCACAGACTAAACCAGTAGTTAATAACCTCCATTATACAGTCTTGGTGCTATAACCACCTTAGGCACAGACTAAACCAGTAGTTAATAACCTCCATTATACAGTCTTGGTGCTATAACCACCTTAGGCACAGACTAAACCAGTAGTTAATAACCTCCATTATACAGTCTTGGTGCTATAACCACCTTAGGCACAGACTAAACCAGTAGTTAATAACCTCCATTATACAGTCTTGGTGCTATAACCACCTTAGGCACAGACTAAACCAGTAGTTAATAACCTCCATTATACAGTCTTGGTGCTCTAACCACCTTAGGCACAGACTAAACCAGTAGTTAATAACCTCCATTATACAGTCTTGGTGCTATAACCACCTTAGGCACAGACTAAACCAGTAGTTAATAACCTCCATTATACAGTCTTGGTGCTATAACCACCTTAGGCACAGACTAAACCAGTAGTTAATAACCTCCATTATACAGTCTTGGTGCTATAACCTACCTTAGGCACAGACTAAACCAGTAGTTAATAACCTCCATTATACAGTCTTGGTGCTATAACCACCTTAGGCACAGACTAAACCAGTAGTTAATAACCTCCATTATACAGTCTTGGTGCTATAACCACCTTAGGCACAGACTAAACCAGTAGTTAATAACCTCCATTATACAGTCTTGGTGCTATAACCACCTTAGGCACAGACTAAACCAGTAGTTAATAACCTCCATTATACAGTCTTGGTGCATTATACAGTCTTGGTGCTCTACACCACCTTAGGCACAGACTAAACCAGTAGTTAATAACCTCCATTATACAGTCTTGGTGCTATAACCACCTTAGGCACAGACTAAACCAGTAGTTAATAACCACCATTATACAGTCTTGGTGCTATAACACACCTTAGGCACAGACTAAACCAGTAGTTAATAACCTCCATTATACAGTCTTGGTGCTATAACCACCTTAGGCACAGACTAAACCAGTAGTTAATAACCTCCATTATACAGTCTTGGTGCTATAACCACCTTAGGCACAGACTAAACCAGTAGTTAATAACCTCCATTATACAGTCTTGGTGCTATAACCACCTTAGGCACAGACTAAACCAGTAGTTAATAACCTCCATTATACAGTCTTGGTGCTATAACCACCTTAGGCACAGACTAAACCAGTAGTTAATAACCACCATTATACAGTCTTGGTGCTATAACCCACCTTAGGCACAGACTAAACCAGTAGTTAATAACCTCCATTATACAGTATTGGTGCTATAACCACCTTAGGCACAGACTAAACCAGTAGTTAATAACCTCCACTATACAGTCTTGGTGCTATAACCACCTTAGGCAACAGACTAAACCAGTAGTTAATAACCTTCATTATACAGTCTTGGTGCTATAACCACCTTAGGCACAGACTAAACCAGTAGTTAATAACCTCCATTATACAGTCTTGGTGCTATAACCACCTTAGGCACAGACTAAACCAGTAGTTAATAACCTCCATTATACAGTCTTGGTGCTATAACCACCTTAGGCACAGACTAAACCAGTAGTTAATAACCTCCATTATACAGTCTTGGTGCTATAACCACCTTATGCACAGACTAAACCAGTAGTTAATAACCACCATTATACAGTCTTGGTGCTATAACCACCTTAGGCACAGACTAAACCAGTAGTTAATAACCTCCACTATACAGTCTTGGTGCTATAACCACCTTAGGCACAGACTAAACCAGTAGTTAATAACCTCCATTATACAGTCTTGGTGCTATAACCACCTTAGGCACAGACTAAACCAGTAGTTAATAACCTCCATTATACAGTATTGGTGCTATAACCACCTTAGGCACAGACTAAACCAGTAGTTAATAACCACCATTATACAGTCTTGGTGCTATAACCACCTTAGACACAGACTAAACCAGTAGTTAATAACCTCCATTATACAGTTTTGGTGCTATAACCACCTTAGGCACAGACTAAACCAGTAGTTAATAACCTCCATTATACAGTCTTGGTGCTATAACCACCTTAGGCACAGACTAAACCAGTAGTTAATAACCTCCATTATACAGTCTTGGTGCTATAACCACCTTAGGCACAGACTAAACCAGTAGTTAATAACCTCCATTTTACAGTCTTGGTGCTATAACCACCTTAGGCACAGACTAAACCAGTAGTTAATAACCTCCATTATACAGTCTTGGTGCTATAACCACCTTAGGCACAGACTAAACCAGTAGTTAATAACCTCCATTATACAGTCTTGGTGCTATAACCACCTTAGGCACAGACTAAACCAGTAGTTAATAACCTCCATTATACAGTCTTGGTGCTATAACCACCTTAGGCACAGACTAAACCAGTAGTTAATAACCTCCATTATACAGTCTTGGTGCTATAACCACCTTAGTCAGAGCCTAAAACAGTAGTTAAAAGCCTCCATTTCTGGCCTGTTGTTGCACCTTTGACTTCACCTCAGGATTATACACAAGTTGGCCTGGAATTATACTCCAAACAATGCACCAGCAGCCCCTCAATGTCAGTCATTAAACCTTTGTGCATATCATCGATTTAAAGGCAAATGCTACTATCTAGTGGAACATGAAAATATGTCATCAATAAATGTAAAACATAAATACAACTGAGACCGAATACAAGCTTGAACACTTTTCTTTCCGATGGTGTATAGGTTAAGGCAATTTAATTAAATACCACTGCCTTAAGGTGACTCAGTAGTGATTTTGATTATTGATGAATTTCTCTAAAATTTTAACCAATGGTACTTGACATGATATAATGATTATTGAGTGAAAACAAAATATAGGTCACCAGGCTATTTTTCATGCTATATGGCGGTATGGAGATAGAAATAATAAATCATATTTGAGTAACTTTACTACATTTGAGTAATTTATTAACATAATTCGTTTAAAATGGTTCTGACATGAATTCAGACATCAAATTTCACCCAGACATACAACATAATATATATACTTATCATCACATAATTTTTCCTCAGATCCTGAGTTAGCCCCCTGGGAGCCCCCTAGTGGCAGTATTGGGCACTAGCATGGGGCACTGAGTATGGGGCACTGGCTGATGACAATCAGCGTTTTTTAAAAAAACTGTTTGATGAATATTTTTTTAATTTAATATGAATGTAGATACAGTATTTGCCAACTCATATACAAAAAATCAGGATGGCTTACCAGGTTAGATTTTTCGATATTACGGCTTATTTATGAGAAAAAATGGGAAATAATGGAAATTCCTGATGAATATTTTAATTGAACAAAAATGGCTGCATAAATCTTGATGAAATTCTATAATATAGCTATTGTAGTTATTAACTTGCACAAAAGAAATCAGCATGAATTTCCAGGCCGAATTTTTTATGCTAAAATTTAATTATGAGAAAATTGGCTAAAAATGAGAAAATTCTTGATAAATATTCGATTTATACACATATGGCTCCATAAATTTTAATGAAATTTAATATGGATGTAGGGACCTTAGGAAGGAGGGAGGAAAACATATGGTCTTTCTGAATTTCAACATCTTATCTTGGTGTTGTATTTTCCAGTAGATTCGGATGGGGAAATCTTATCAAATAATATATACCTTATTTAAAAAAACGAGCAATGTTACTTCCTACCTTAAAGGGAAGCCCAGGGACCCAGAGCAAGGTTGGTTAAGTGTAAACATAGATCTGAGCGATCAGGGAGGAAATACCTCCTAAGCCCCTTATTGACTTAGACAATTAATTCCACGGAGAAATGGTATATTTCAAACAATGTTCATATCTAACTTGCGCCATTTCCAGAGGACTAGCATTGTTCAATGACCGTTAAAAAATACCCATTAAGATAAGATAAGAAAATCTTTTATTTGCCCAGTAGTTCGTTAGATACAATGTGAAAATGACAAAAAGGTCTACGTCTATATGAAAAGTTAATTCCATTTCTGCCGACAGTTACCATTAATTTAGAAGGCCTTTTACTGTATTCGACTTAGGCTTAGGGTTATATATAAAATAAAATATATAATATAAAATATAAAATAAAGTAAGAGAGTAACAAGATAAGGAACGTTTTGTATAATAGATAATAGAGGAAGGCATACGTGCTGCCATCTGGCGTTTAGTGCCATTACTACAGGAAGATTAATTGTGGCTCTACTGCTGTTGCTCCCTCTAGTGGGGTGTCCCCTTCTCACTGACGGTAGTATACTACCTCTAGTGGAGTGTCCCCTTCTCACTGACGGTAGTATACTACCTCTAGTGGGGTGTCCCCTTCTCACTGACGGTAGTATACTACCTCTAGTGGGGTGTCCCCTTCTCACTGACGGTAGTATACTACCTCTAGTGGGGTGTCCCCTTCTCACTGACGGTAGTATACTACCCATGAGTATACCATTAATCTTCAATTATTTAATATCTTAAATATATTTTCCGACAACAACTCTGAATAAAACACTCAAACCCAAAAGGAAGCTTTATTCAAGGTAATAAAGAATGCCATGGAATATGCATTGGACTTAACGGCTAAAATCTTGCACATACATGTTAGAATAAAGTCCAGAAAGTTACCACAGCAAGACATTTATTTGTGGGAAGTAAATTGGTTATATTGTACAAGATCTGAACGCCTTCAGATTGTTTTTATATCTAAAAATAAAGGATCGTCCCAAAAACGGCCTTTGCAAACCCGTCGGCAGTTTCCCCGCTATTAAACTGTTTCTATTCAGCACACAAGTTGTCAGGTGTTTGCCCTGCGACTCTGCAAGGTCTGCAGTTAACTTTATGGCTGTGCCATAAGGCATCTGCAGACATTTAGATTTTAGCAGAATAATCTATATTTCGTTAGGTTTTTAATGTAATAATCCCAGAGTTTCTACCTTGAATATGACAGCAAAGGGCTTTCTCCGATCCGCCACTATGATGTCATCGCTGTAGGTGTGGCAGTGGTCAAGTAATCAGATCTGAGTGGCTGAGAGCAGCTGTTCTTGCTGTTCTAACTACTATGGCACTCCATATGAAGCATTCTGCTGCATATCGGTAGATCAATCAATATGCTTTCCCCATACACACTAGCATTAACAATAGTTTAACGATAGTTGTCATTTGTATGAATAAACAAGGCTATATATAGTAGGCCCAAATGTATATAGCTTTGCTGTGCCTGTGTGCAAGAATATGTTCAAAAGTTCCATATATTTCTGATGCCTAAACCTGACTCTACCATCGTTTGTGTGCATTAATGATGGATCGATTCCTGATGAAATTGAGAGGATAATGTCTGTAGATGCTATTAAGGTGGATATCGTTGTCGATTCCTATACAGTGATGTTGAAAAGTGGGCAATAAATGGCGTTTCTCTCTCTATTGCGTTCTTCGATGTATCGGGTATGACGCAATTGATGCTGAGGAAGAAGCCTGTCAGCTTTTTAACGGAAAAAGCGGTAGTCATATCTCGTCTAGGGCAGTCCAGGAGAACTGATGTCCTCTATACAGCGTGTCCCAGAGTCCTATTCCCACCTTTGAACTCTGACCTATTCCCGTTTGTTAAAGCTGCAGTCTTAGTTAATGAAAAAGATCATAATTTATTTATAATTTTTGGAGACCTACCAAGATCCCTTTTTCAGCTGGCTTTGCTTATTATCACTCAAGGTTGTATTCTCTTGGCCAATTCAAATTAAACAGCAGCAGAATATTGATGGATCCAGTCCTATGAGTCATAATATGAGTAACTCTTGTATCTATAAACATATAACAGCAGCAGAATATTGATAAATCCAGTCCTATAAGTCACAATATGAGTAACCCTTGTATGGATATATAACAACAGCAGAATATTGATGAATTCAGTCCTATAAGTCATAATATGAGTAACCCTTGTATGGATATATAACAGCAGCAGAATATTGATGAATTCAGTCCTATAAGTCATGATATGAGTAACACTTGTATTGATATATAACAACAGAAGAATATTGATGAATTCAGTCCTATAAGTCATAATATGAGTAACCCTTGTATGGATATATAACAGCAGCAGAATATTGATAAATCCAGTCCTATAAGTCATAATATGAGTAACCCTTGTATAAACATATAACAGCAGCAGAATAATGATAAATCCAGTCCTATAAGTCACAATATGAGTAACCCTTGTATGGATATATAACAACAGCAGAATATTGATGAATTCAGTCCTATAAGTCATAATATGAGTAACACTTGTATGGATATATAACAGCAGCAGAATATTGATGAATTCAGTCCTATAAGTCATGATATGAGTAACACTTGTATAAACATATAACAGCAGTAGAATATTGATAAATCCAGACCTATACGAGTAAATTTGGTGAGACTATTATTGTGTTAATTACTGAGTATACAGCTTTGATCGGTATGATCAGAGTCTGATAACCTCTGATAACCTTGATAAGACCTTGATGTGTGAAGTAGAGGATGAGTGAGTGTGTTGTTGTGGATTGAGGTCACCTCTAATCTAGCGCCGCTACCATTAGCCAGAGATAAGGTATCAATGCCCTCTATACAACACATTCACTCACACTACACACACTGTGGACTGCATGGAGTGAGGTGTGCCTTGTCCTCCATACACTACACCGCTAACTCTCCATTAGCGCTCGCCCTTTGGTAAGGACTAGTAGAAGATCTCACCTGTCTTGTGGGTGAGTGGAAATTTTGGAGGAATTTATGCCGAGATTATTCTAAGGACTACCAGATTTATTTCTATAAGGACTAGTTGTTTGATACTCTACTAGTCCTGCGAGTGCATGATTTCAGTCAGTGGAGACCCTTGCACTACACATAGCCTGATATATAGACTTGGAGTGAGTCATTGTATACCACACACAGCCTGAGGTGTTGTGTGGGAGTGAGTCCATCATATACTATAGCCTGATATATAGACTTGGAGTGAGTCCATTGCATACCACGGCCTGAGGTGTTGTCTGGTCCTTTATACCCCCCCCCCCCCCCCCCCACCCTGCAGCATGGTCCCACCCCTGGATGACCTGCGGCACCCTGTGTTGTGGCGAGCGGTGGGAGCTGAGTGCCTGGGCACATGTATCCTGGTGCTGGTGGGGACGGGCTCCTGCCTGGATCTGGGGGTCCCACCCTCCACCGTGCAGATTGCTCTCAGTTTTGGACTTACCGTCGCTGTGTTGATTTGGATCCTTGGAGGCTCCAGCGGGTGCCACATCAACCCTGCGGTGACCCTGGCCCTGGTGCTGACCCGCAAGGTGAGTGCAGTGCGGGGAGTGGTGTACATGGCAGCACAGTGTGTGGGGGGCATGCTGGGCTCTGCCTTCCTCATGGCTATCACCCCCGCGCAGCACCGCGGCACACTGGGTGCCACCGCCCTCCACCCCTCACTCACCCCAGCACAGGGCTTTGGGGTGGAGTTCCTCCTCACCTTCCTCCTGGTGCTCACTGTGTTTGCTGTGCTGGATGAGAAGCGGGACCAGAGCAAGTATGCAGCCTTTGCCATCGGACTGACCGTGGTGGTGCTGGTTATTGTGGGGGTAAGTACTGCTATATAACACTTCACAATACATTGGGTGGTGCTGGTTATTGTGGGGGTAAGTACTGCTATATAACACTTCACAATACATTGGGTGGTGGTGGTTATTGTGGGGGTAAGTACTGCTATATAACACTTCACAATACATTGGGTGGTGCTGGTTATTGTGGGGGTAAGTACTGCTATATAACACTTCACAATACATTGGGTGCTGGTTATTGTGGGGGTAAGTACTGCTATATAACACTTCACAATACATTGGGTGGTGCTGGTTATTGTGGGGGTAAGTACTGCTATATAACACTTCACAATACATTGGGTGGTGGTGGTTATTGTGGGGGTAAGTACTGCTATATAACACTTCACAATACATTGGGTGGTGCTGGTTATTGTGGGGGTAAGTACCGCTATATAACACTTCACAATACATTGGGTGGTGGTGCTGGTTATTGTGGGGGTAAGTACTGCTATATAACACTTCACAATACATTGGGTGGTGGTGGTTATTGTGGGGGTAAGTACTGCTATATAACACTTCACAATACATTGGGTGGTGGTGGTTATTGTGGGGGTAAGTACTGCTATATAACACTTCACAATACATTGGGTGGTGCTGCTGGTTATTGTGGGGGTAAGTACTGCTATATAACACTTCACAATACATTGGGTGGTGCTGGTTATTGTGGGGGTAAGTACTGCTATATAACACTTCACAATACATTGGGTGGTGCTGGTTATTGTGGGGGTAAGTACTGCTATATAACACTTCACAATACATTGGGTGGTGGTGGTTATTGTGGGGGTAAGTACTGCTATATAACACTTCACAATACATTGGGTGGTGCTGGTTATTGTGGGGGTAAGTACTGCTATATAACACTTCACAATACATTGGGTGGTGGTGGTTATTGTGGGGGTAAGTACTGCTATATAACACTTCACAATACATTGGGTGGTGCTGGTTATTGTGGGGGTAAGTACTGCTATATAACACTTCACAATACATTGGGTGGTGCTGGTTATTGTGGGGGTAAGTACTGCTATATAACACTTCACAATACATTGGGTGGTGCTGGTTATTGTGGGGGTAAGTACTGCTATATAACACTTCACAATACATTGGGTGGTGGTGGTTATTGTGGGGGTAAGTACTGCTATATAACACTTCACAATACATTGGGTGGTGCTGGTTATTGTGGGGGTAAGTACTGCTATATAACACTTCACAATACATTGGGTGGTGGTGGTTATTGTGGGGGTAAGTACTGCTATATAACACTTCACAATACATTGGGTGGTGGTGGTTATTGTGGGGGTAAGTACTGCTATATAACACTTCACAATACATTGGGTGGTGCTGGTTATTGTGGGGGTAAGTACTGCTATATAACACTTCACAATACATTGGGTGGTGGTGGTTATTGTGGGGGTAAGTACTGCTATATAACACTTCACAATACATTGGGTGGTGGTGGTTATTGTGGGGGTAAGTACTGCTATATAACACTTCACAATACATTGGGTGGTGGTGCTGGTTATTGTGGGGGTAAGTACTGCTATATAACACTTCACAATACATTGGGTGGTGGTGGTTATTATGGGGGTAAGTACCGCTATATAACACTTCACAATACATTGGGTGGTGCTGGTTATTGTGGGGGTAAGTACTGCTATATAACACTTCACAATACATTGGGTGGTGCTGGTTATTGTGGGGGTAAGTACTGCTATATAACACTTCACAATACATTGGGTGGTGGTGCTGGTTATTGTGGGGGTAAGTACTGCTATATAACACTTCACAATACATTGGGTGGTGGTGGTGGTTATTGTGGGGGTAAGTACTGCTATATAACACTTCACAATACATTGGGTGGTGGTGGTTATTATGGGGGTAAGTACCGCTATATAACACTTCACAATACATTGGGTGGTGCTGGTTATTGTGGGGGTAAGTACTGCTATATAACACTTCACAATACATTGGGTGGTGCTGGTTATTGTGGGGGTAAGTACTGCTATATAACACTTCACAATACATTGGGTGCTGGTTATTGTGGGGGTAAGTACTGCTATATAACACTTCACAATACATTGGGTGGTGGTGGTTATTGTGGGGGTAAGTACTGCTATATAACACTTCACAATACATTGGGTGGTGGTGGTTATTGTGGGGGTAAGTACTGCTATATAACACTTCACAATACATTGGGTGGTGCTGGTTATTATGGGGGTAAGTACTGCTATATAACACTTCACAATACATTGGGTGGTGGTGCTGGTTATTGTGGGGGTAAGTACTGCTATATAACACTTCACAATACATTGGGTGGTGGTGGTTATTATGGGGGTAAGTACCGCTATATAACACTTCACAATACATTGGGTGGTGCTGGTTATTGTGGGGGTAAGTACTGCTATATAACACTTCACAATACATTGGGTGGTGGTGCTGGTTATTGTGGGGGTAAGTACTGCTATATAACACTTCACAATACATTGGGTGGTGGTGGTTATTGTGGGGGTAAGTACTGCTATATAACACTTCACAATACATTGGGTGGTGCTGGTTATTGTGGGGGTAAGTACTGCTATAACACTTCACAATACATTGGGTGGTGGTGCTGGTTATTGTGGGGGTAAGTACTGCTATATAACACTTCACAATACATTGGGTGGTGGTGGTTATTGTGGGGGTAAGTACTGCTATATAACACTTCACAATACATTGGGTGGTGGTGGTTATTGTGGGGGTAAGTACTGCTATATAACACTTCACAATACATTGGGTGGTGCTGGTTATTGTGGGGGTAAGTACTGCTATATAACACTTCACAATACATTGGGTGGTGGTGGTTATTGTGGGGGTAAGTACTGCTATATAACACTTCACAATACATTGGGTGGTGGTGGTTATTGTGGGGGTAAGTACTGCTATATAACACTTCACAATACATTGGGTGGTGGTGGTTATTGTGGGGGTAGGTACTGCTATATAACACTTCACAATACATTGGGTGGTGCTGGTTATTATGGGGGTACGTACTGCTATATAACACTTCACAATACATTGGGTGGTTCTGGTGGTTATTATGGGGGTAAGTACTGCTATATAACACTTCACAATACATTGGGTGGTGGTGGTGGTTATTGTGGGGGTAAGTACTGCTATATAACACTTCACAATACATTGGGTGGTGGTGGTGGTTATTGTGGGGGTAAGTACTGCTATATAACACTTCACAATACATTGGGTGGTGGTGGTTATTGTGGGGGTAAGTACTGCTTTATGACACTTCACAATACATTGGGTGGTGGTGCTGGTTATTGTGGGGGTAAGTACTGCTATATAACACTTCACAATACATTGGGTGGTGCTGGTTATTATGGGGGTAAGTACTGCTATATAACACTTCACAATACATTGGGTGGTGGTGGTTATTGTGGGGGTAAGTACTGCTATATAACACTTCACAATACATTGGGTGGTGGTGGTTATTGTGGGGGTAAGTACTGCTATATAACACTTCACAATACATTGGGTGGTGCTGGTTATTGTGGGGGTAAGTACTGCTATATAACACTTCACAATACATTGGGTGGTGGTGGTTATTGTGGGGGTAAGTACTGCTATATAACACTTCACAATACATTGGGTGGTGGTGGTTATTGTGGGGGTAAGTACTGCTATATAACACTTCACAATACATTGGGTGGTGGTGGTTATTGTGGGGGTAAGTACTGCTGTATAACACTTCACAATACATTGGGTGGTGGTGGTGGTTATTGTGGGGGTAAGTACTTCTATATAACACTTCACAATACATTGGGTGGTGCTGGTTATTGTGGGGGTAAGTACTGCTATATAACACTTCACAATACATTGGGTGGTGGTGGTGGTTATTGTGGGGGTAAGTACTTCTATATAACACTTCACAATACATTGGGTGGTGCTGGTTATTGTGGGGGTAAGTACTGCTATATAACACTTCACAATACATTGGGTGGTGGTGCTGGTTATTGTGGGGGTAAGTACTGCTATATAACACTTCACAATACATTGGGTGGTGGTGGTGGTTATTGTGGGGGTAAGTACTGCTATATAACACTTCACAATACATTGGGTGGTGCTGGTTATTGTGGGGGTAAGTACTGCTATATAACACTTCACAATACATTGGGTGGTGGTGGTGGTTATTGTGGGGGTAAGTACTGCTATATAACACTTCACAATACATTGGGTGGTGGTGGTTATTGTGGGGGTAAGTACCGCTATATAACACTTCACAATACATTGGGTGGTGGTGGTTATTGTGGGGGTAAGTACTGCTATATAACACTTCACAATACATTGGGTGGTGCTGGTTATTGTGGGGGTAAGTACTGCTATATAACACTTCACAATACATTGGGTGGTGCTGGTTATTGTGGGGGTAAGTACTGCTATATAACACTTCACAATACATTGGGTGGTGCTGGTTATTGTGGGGGTAAGTACTGCTATATAACACTTCACAATACATTGGGTGGTGCTGGTTATTGTGGGGGTAAGTACTGCTATATAACACTTCACAATACATTGGGTGGTGCTGGTTATTGTGGGGGTAAGTACTGCTATATAACACTTCACAATACATTGGGTGGTGGTGGTTATTGTGGGGGTAAGTACTGCTATATAACACTTCACAATACATTGGGTGGTGGTGGTTATTGTGGGGGTAAGTACTGCTATATAACACTTCACAATACATTGGGTGGTGGTGGTGGTTATTGTGGGGGTAAGTACTGCTATATAACACTTCACAATACATTGGGTGGTGCTGGTTATTGTGGGGGTAAGTACTGCTATATAACACTTCACAATACATTGGGTGGTGCTGGTTATTGTGGGGGTAAGTACTGCTATATAACACTTCACAATACATTGGGTGGTGGTGCTGGTTATTGTGGGGGTAAGTACTGCTATATAACACTTCACAATACATTGGGTGGTGGTGGTTATTGTGGGGGTAAGTACTGCTATATAACACTTCACAATACATTGGGTGCTGGTTATTGTGGGGGTAAGTACTGCTATATAACACTTCACAATACATTGGGTGGTGCTGGTTATTGTGGGGGTAAGTACTGCTATATAACACTTCACAATACATTGGGTGGTGGTGGTTATTATGGGGGTAAGTACTGCTATATAACACTTCACAATACATTGGGTGGTGGTGGTGGTTATTGTGGGGGTAAGTACTGCTATATAACACTTCACAATACATTGGGTGGTGGTGGTTATTGTGGGGGTAAGTACTGCTATATAACACTTCACAATACATTGGGTGGTGGTGGTGGTTATTGTGGGGGTAAGTACTGCTATATAACACTTCACAATACATTGGGTGGTGCTGGTTATTGTGGGGGTAAGTACTGCTATATAACACTTCACAATACATTGGGTGGTGCTGCTGGTTATTGTGGGGGTAAGTACTGCTATATAACACTTCACAATACATTGGGTGGTGGTGGTTATTGTGGGGGTAAGTACTGCTATATAACACTTCACAATACATTGGGTGGTGGTGCTGGTTATTGTGGGGGTAAGTACCGCTATATAACACTTCACAATACATTGGGTGGTGCTGGTTATTTTGGGGGTAAGTACTGCTATATAACACTTCACAATACATTGGGTGGTGCTGGTTATTGTGGGGGTAAGTACTGCTATATAACACTTCACAATACATTGGGTGGTGGTGGTTATTGTGGGGGTAAGTACCGCTATATAACACTTCACAATACATTGGGTGGTGCTGGTTATTGTGGGGGTAAGTACTGCTATATAACACTTCACAATACATTGGGTGGTGGTGGTTATTGTGGGGGTAAGTACTGCTATATAACACTTCACAATACATTGGGTGGTGCTGGTTATTGTGGGGGTAAGTACTGCTATATAACACTTCACAATTCATTGGGTAGTGGTGCTGGTTATTGTGGGGGTAAGTACTGCTATATAACACTTCACAATACATTGGGTGGTGGTGGTTATTGTGGGGGTAAGTACCGCTATATAACACTTCACAATACATTGGGTGGTGGTGGTTATTGTGGGGGTAAGTACTGCTTTATAACACTTCACAATACATTGGGTGGTGGTGGTGGTTATTGTGGGGGTAAGTACTGCTATATAACACTTCACAATACATTGGGTGGTGCTGGTTATTGTGGGGGTAAGTACTGCTATATAACACTTCACAATACATTGGGTGCTGGTTATTGTGGGGGTAAGTACTGCTATATAACACTTCACAATACATTGGGTGGTGGTGGTTATTGTGGGGGTAAGTACTGCTATATAACACTTCACAATACATTGGGTGGTGGTGCTGGTTATTGTGGGGGTAAGTACTGCTATATAACACTTCACAATACATTGGGTGGTGCTGGTTATTGTGGGGGTAAGTACTGCTATATAACACTTCACAATACATTGGGTGCTGGTTATTGTGGGGGTAAGTACTGCTATATAACACTTCACAATACATTGGGTGGTGGTGGTTATTGTGGGGGTAAGTACTGCTATATAACACTTCACAATACATTGGGTGGTGGTGGTGGTTATTGTGGGGGTAAGTACTGCTATATAACACTTCACAATACATTGGGTGGTGCTGGTTATTGTGGGGGTAAGTACTGCTATATAACACTTCACAATACATTGGGTGGTGCTGGTTATTGTGGGGGTAAGTACTGCTATATAACACTTCACAATACATTGGGTGGTGCTGGTTATTGTGGGGGTAAGTACTGCTATATAACACTTCACAATACATTGGGTGGTGCTGGTTATTGTGGGGGTAAGTACTGCTATATAACACTTCACAATACATTGGGTGGTGCTGGTTATTGTGGGGGTAAGTACTGCTATATAACACTTCACAATACATTGGGTGGTGCTGGTTATTGTGGGGGTAAGTACCGCTATATAACACTTCACAATACATTGGGTGGTGGTGGTTATTGTGGGGGTAAGTACTGCTATATAACACTTCACAATACATTGGGTGGTGGTGGTTATTGTGGGGGTAAGTACTGCTATATAACACTTCACAATACATTGGGTGGTGCTGGTTATTGTGGGGGTAAGTACTGCTATATAACACTTCACAATACATTGGGTGGTGGTGCTGGTTATTGTGGGGGTAAGTACCGCTATATAACACTTCACAATACATTGGGTGGTGCTGGTTATTGTGGGGGTAAGTACTGCTATATAACACTTCGCAATACATTGGGTGGTGGTGCTGGTTATTGTGGGGGTAAGTACTGCTATATAACACTTCGCAATACATTGGGTGGTGGTGCTGGTTATTGTGGGGGTAAGTACCGCTATATAACACTTCACAATACATTGGGTGGTGGTGGTTATTGTGGGGGTAAGTACTGCTATATAACACTTCACAATACATTGGGTGGTGGTGCTGGTTATTGTGGGGGTAAGTACTGCTATATAACACTTCACAATACATTGGGTGGTGCTGGTTATTGTGGGGGTAAGTACTGCTATATAACACTTCACAATACATTGGGTGGTGGTGGTTATTGTGGGGGTAAGTACTGCTATATAACACTTCACAATACATTGGGTGGTGCTGGTTATTGTGGGGGTAAGTACTGCTATATAACACTTCACAATACATTGGGTGGTGGTGGTTATTGTGGGGGTAAGTACTGCTATATAACACTTCACAATACATTGGGTGGTGCTGGTTATTGTGGGGGTAAGTACTGCTATATAACACTTCACAATACATTGGGTGGTGGTGGTGGTTATTGTGGGGGTAAGTACTGCTATATAACACTTCACAATACATTGGGTGGTGGTGCTGGTTATTGTGGGGGTAAGTACTGCTATATAACACTTCACAATACATTGGGTGGTGCTGGTTATTGTGGGGGTAAGTACTGCTATATAACACTTCACAATACATTGGGTGGTGGTGGTGGTTATTGTGGGGGTAAGTACTGCTATATAACACTTCACAATACATTGGGTGGTGGTGGTTATTGTGGGGGTAAGTACCGCTATATAACACTTCACAATACATTGGGTGGTGCTGGTTATTGTGGGGGTAAGTACCGCTATATAACACTTCACAATACATTGGGTGGTGGTGCTGGTTATTGTGGGGGTAAGTACTGCTATATAACACTTCACAATACATTGGGTGGTGCTGGTTATTGTGGGGGTAAGTACTGCTATATAACACTTCACAATACATTGGGTGCTGGTTATTGTGGGGGTAAGTACTGCTATATAACACTTCACAATACATTGGGTGGTGGTGGTTATTGTGGGGGTAAGTACTGCTATATAACACTTCACAATACATTGGGTGGTGCTGGTTATTATGGGGGTAAGTACCGCTATATAACACTTCACAATACATTGGGTGCTGGTTATTGTGGGGGTAAGTACTGCTATATAACACTTCACAATACATTGGGTGGTGGTGCTGGTTATTGTGGGGGTAAGTACTGCTATATAACACTTCACAATACATTGGGTGGTGGTGGTTATTGTGGGGGTAAGTACTGCTATATAACACTTCACAATACATTGGGTGGTGGTGGTTATTGTGGGGGTAAGTACTGCTATATAACACTTCACAATACATTGGGTGGTGCTGGTTATTATGGGGGTAAGTACTGCTATATAACACTTCACAATACATTGGGTGGTGGTGGTTATTGTGGGGGTAAGTACTGCTATATAACACTTCACAATACATTGGGTGGTGCTGGTTATTGTGGGGGTAAGTACCGCTATATAACACTTCACAATACATTGGGTGGTGGTGCTGGTTATTGTGGGGGTAAGTACTGCTATATAACACTTCACAATACATTGGGTGGTGCTGGTTATTATGGGGGTAAGTACTGCTATATAACACTTCACAATACATTGGGTGGTGGTGGTGGTTATTATGGGGGTAAGTACTGCTATATAACACTTCACAATACATTGGGTGGTGCTGGTTATTGTGGGGGTAAGTACTGCTATATAACACTTCACAATACATTGGGTGGTGGTGGTGGTTATTATGGGGGTAAGTACTGCTATATAACACTTCACAATACATTGGGTGGTGCTGGTTATTGTGGGGGTAAGTACTGCTATATAACACTTCACAATACATTGGGTGGTGCTGGTTATTGTGGGGGTAAGTACTGCTATATAACACTTCACAATACATTGGGTGCTGGTTATTGTGGGGGTAAGTACTGCTATATAACACTTCACAATACATTGGGTGGTGCTGGTTATTATGGGGGTAAGTACTGCTATATAACACTTCACAATACATTGGGTGGTGGTGGTTATTGTGGGGGTAAGTACTGCTATATAACACTTCACAATACATTGGGTGCTGGTTATTGTGGGGGTAAGTACTGCTATATAACACTTCACAATACATTGGGTGGTGGTGGTGGTTATTGTGGGGGTAAGTACTGCTATATAACACTTCACAATACATTGGGTGGTGGTGGTTATTGTGGGGGTAAGTACTGCTATATAACACTTCACAATACATTGGGTGGTGGTGCTGGTTATTGTGGGGGTAAGTACTGCTATATAACACTTCACAATACATTGGGTGGTGGTGGTTATTGTGGGGGTAAGTACTGCTATATAACACTTCACAATACATTGGGTGGTGCTGGTTATTGTGGGGGTAAGTACTGCTATATAACACTTCACAATACATTGGGTGGTGGTGGTGGTTATTGTGGGGGTAAGTACTGCTATATAACACTTCACAATACATTGGGTGGTGGTGGTTATTGTGGGGGTAAGTACCGCTATATAACACTTCACAATACATTGGGTGGTGCTGGTTATTGTGGGGGTAAGTACCGCTATATAACACTTCACAATACATTGGGTGGTGGTGCTGGTTATTGTGGGGGTAAGTACTGCTATATAACACTTCACAATACATTGGGTGGTGCTGGTTATTGTGGGGGTAAGTACTGCTATATAACACTTCACAATACATTGGGTGCTGGTTATTGTGGGGGTAAGTATTGCTATATAACACTTCACAATACATTGGGTGGTGCTGGTTATTGTGGGGGTAAGTACCGCTATATAACACTTCACAATACATTGGGTGGTGCTGGTTATTGTGGGGGTAAGTACTGCTATATAACACTTCACAATACATTGGGTGGTGCTGGTTATTGTGGGGGTAAGTACTGCTATATAACACTTCACAATACATTGGGTGGTGCTGGTTATTGTGGGGGTAAGTACTGCTATATAACACTTCACAATACATTGGGTGGTGCTGGTTATTGTGGGGGTAAGTACCGCTATATAACACTTCACAATACATTGGGTGGTGCTGGTTATTGTGGGGGTAAGTACTGCTATATAACACTTCACAATACATTGGGTGGTGGTGCTGGTTATTGTGGGGGTAAGTACCGCTATATAACACTTCACAATACATTGGGTGGTGCTGGTTATTGTGGGGGTAAGTACTGCTATATAACACTTCACAATACATTGGGTGGTGGTGCTGGTTATTGTGGGGGTAAGTACTGCTATATAACACTTCACAATACATTGGGTGGTGGTGGTTATTGTGGGGGTAAGTACTGCTATATAACACTTCACAATACATTGGGTGGTGGTGGTGGTTATTGTGGGGGTAAGTACTGCTATATAACACTTCACAATACATTGGGTGGTGGTGCTGGTTATTGTGGGGGTAAGTACTGCTATATAACACTTCACAATACATTGGGTGGTGCTGCTGGTTATTGTGGGGGTAAGTACCGCTGTATAACCCTTAATAATGGAGTATTGTGTTACCCCAATTATGACCAAAAATCGAACAACTAAACATCACTTTGTACCGAGTGAAACTCAATGTTTAAACCTATATATCTCGATTATATTGTATTATTTTTGTTATTATTATTATTATTATTATTATTATTATTGCCATACTATGTTCTTAATTGTACTGTACTGTATGGTGAACATAGCAAATCTCATAGTCATGCTGAAAGGTAGTGTTTGCCTAAGCGTAAAATAGACAGATGGGATTTAAAACCTTATTAACAGTTAATTATGTAATTAATTAACCAGGTGTTTAACTTAATTGTATCCAGTATTGATATCATAAACACCACTAGCCTTTTTAGTTCATCTTCAAAATTTGGGAACGACTGGAAGAACTGGGACTATCCCAGAAGTCTGTCGACCAATTTGTCGTTTTTAATGTAAATGCTGCCATATTATTGACAAATAAAAGATTTCTCAATTCAATTCAATTCTCAATCTTTCTGTGAAACAACATTCTCAGCTTATTTCTGTTAATTAGATCATTTCTGGTTTATTAATTGGTGTGGGCCACTTTACGTCGTGTAAATGCCATTTTTTTTAAATAACAGCTTCCTTTAATCTTCTATTTTAACATATTTTAGAAGTGGTAGGAACCACAGAAGTTGGGCAAATAGTACTGCCAGTTATGTTCCTGTTCATCATAGTCACTTCATAGTTCATGTTCCCTTCATAGATTTTAATTGTAGACAGTGAAATAAAGGCCAAGATAAGGTAGATTTAGGCAAACAGTAAAATGCCTTAATTCTTACACAACTCCTCAACATCACTTTAATGGTTATATATAGAATTTGTATTCTGTTGAAATGACATACAAAAGCTGAATTAAAAAGGCAACAATGTGACCTGACATGTTATTACTTGTCTCTACAGCAAATGTCCAACAATGTGACATGTTATTACTTGTCTCTACAGCTAATGTCCAACAATGTGACATGTTATTACTTGTCTCTACAGCTAATGTCCAACAATGTGACATGTTATTACTTGTCTCTACAGCTAATGTCCAACAATGTGACATGTTATTGCTTGTCTCTACAGCTAATGTCCAACAATGTGACATGTTATTACTTGTCTCTACAGCTAATGTCCAACAATGTGACATGTTATTACTTGTCTCTACAGCTAATGTCCAACAATGTGACATGACATGTTATTACTTGTCTCTACAGCTAATGTCCAACAATGTGACATGTTATTACTTGTCTCTACAGCTGCCCTACACAGGCTGCAGTGTGAACCCGGCCCGCAGTCTGGGACCCGCCGTGTGCACAGGGTTATGGCACAACCACTGGGTAGGTACACAGCCTAGAGCTGCTACATGCACTCAGTCATTCAGTCATTCATACATGCACTCATTCATTCAGTCATCTATTCTTTCATTCATACATTTATTAATTCATACAGTCATCTATTCTTTCATTCATACATTTATTAATTCATACAGTCATCTATTCTTTCATTCATACATTTATTAATTCATACAGTCATCTATTCTTTCATTCATACATTTATTAATTCATACAGTCATCTATTCTTTCATTCATACATTTATTGATTCATTCAGTCATCTATTCTTTCATTCATACATTTATTAATTCATTCAGTCATTTATTCATTCATTCATACATTTATTGATTCATTCAGTCATTTATTCTTTCATTCATACATTTATTGATTCATTCAGTCATCTATTCTTTCATTCATACATTTATTGATTCATTCAGTCATCTATTCTTTCATACATTTATTAATTCATTCAGTCATTTATTCTTTCATTCATACATTTATTGATTCATTCAGTCATTTATTCTTTCATTCATACATTTATTGATTCATTCAGTCATCTATTCATTCATACATACATTTACTAATTCATTCAGTCATTTATTCTTTCATTCATACATTTATTAATTCATTCAGTCATCTATTCTTTCATACATTTATTGATTGATTCATTCAGTCATTTATTAATTCATTCAGTCATCTATTCTTTCATTCATTCATTTATACATTTACTAATTCATTCAGCCATTTATTCTTTCATTCATGAATTTCCGATCTTTGTATCTAATAGCATATATACATGTATATAATTAATTAAGTATTTTTGTATCTACTAGCATGTATACATGTATATATAAGTATTTTTATTTCTCTCTGGTACATGTACAATAATTGTAGAGAACATAGGTGAACTTGTAAAATTTTAGCAAATAAATAGATCTTTGTAAATTATCATTTATTATGACGTCCGCCATGTGCATACCTAACTAGAAATATTACAGACCTTTATTTTTTTCGAAAATAAAAATATCAAATTTGAAATATAGAAATACTTAGAATACTTATTATCTTAGTGTTTACTATCGTTGGAATCGGCTTGATTTAATCTTGTGAAATATGATGATATCACAAAATACATTTTGCGACTCATGACTGATTCTCCTGTGTTGCCAGGTGTTCTGGTGTGGACCCATGCTGGGCGGCTATGCTGCAGGACTGGTGTATGATCACATATTGGCTGCTGATGCTTCACTGCGGAAGGCACGGGACTACTTGCTCTCCGCCAACCACACCCAGGAAGACTCTGTGGAACAGAAAGAAGAATTCCTGGCCGTGGATGAGAAGGAAACAGGCATCTGAGACCCACACAGCCATAGAGGCTAGATTTTCAGGGGTTTTTTTAACAAATTTTATTTTGTAGAATTTTACAATAATTGTGATATTCTATGAAAATGTAAAAGATTTAAATTTACTAATGTACATTGAGAGATTTTAACATTGCATAAACAACTTTTTATGATATATTGTATTTCTCCAATAGAACGCCCAGGCGTTTATTTTTTTCAGGCCACTCTTACACACCATTCATTCAGGGTTGGCGTTAATTTATTTTTAATGATGTTAAATGACCCAGCGCTTTTTTCGGGGCAGACGTTTATTTGCGACACGGCGTTGTATCCGTGAAATACGGTATCACTATGAAGGAGTCACTATGCATAGAGCAAGTCAAAAACCTTGTTTTCATGCATAAGGAACTTGTTCTAATGTTAACTCATTGGAGAAGCTGTCGAAATAAAGTCACTATGCATAAGGTATTGGTCAAGGAAGGCCTAGCCTCCCCATTGCCTCATATTCATTATTACTACTACGTTTATTCATGGAATTTCATACATGTATGCCAAAGTCTTTTTTCAATGACTGTTCAATGTTAACAAAATTCTGTAATACTAACTAAAAGTTAGCTGTTAGAAGTTAATCTAACCTTTCGATCTTTAAATCTTAAACTCTGAATTGACTCACTCCAGAATGAAGTCATCGATGCTCAGCAACACCCTATTGTTCAGTATGACTGAGACCACAGTTTTGTTCAAATCCCTCTCTGTGGGATCGACATTTAAAACAACGGAGATGAAGGTGCAATGGCCACTGAAACCTTGGTTCTACTTGTATTGTAAATAAATACAACTTAAAAATCATCATTTGGTTTTTATTCTGGATTTGATGTTATTTTTACTTAAAAAACCATCTTTTTATGATAATTAAATTCTCGACATTGTACACATTATAGGTCTCAAAACACCATAAGATGGCGCTTTCTGGTAAGGAGAAACGAGAATACTGGATGATTAGTGGCTAATTTAGAAATGGATTTTTAGAGGAGATTCCTGCAAAAAATCAGGAGGGTTGCTAGAGTGATTTTCAAATACATGATATAAATAAAGACTGACCCTTATGAAGAACATTTTAGAGGGTTTTGAATATGGGGCTGTTTTTGTTGTGATTCAGTCAGTGCAGACCTGTAAGCATGGAGGTATGTCAACAAATACAAGTCTAGTTTGATTTTTTCAGGGTTAACCTACCCTGATACATTTATATATTACTCATATAAGATGGGGCTAGTGGAATTAGGGCCTGAAATAGTTGGGATTTCGCTCTGATTACTTGATTTAGGCTGTCATGCTACATTAAACTATAGAGGAAACCTTTTGGTGGTCTGAGACCTATAGTTATAAATGAGAAGTGACTCTGGATGGCGCCACCACTGCGCTCCTCCCACGCTGCTGCCCTCTAGGGCCAGTCATTGACAACACGCTAATTGTACCTCACCCTAAGAATAACATCTTTCAGAGATCCTTTACTCTTTACCTAATTTGTGGAACTCTTTACCGAGTGAATCGCAAATAATACCATCAAGGAAAGAGTTTAGTGGCTAGCTAAAAAATAGATACCCTCTGGAACACGATCCTTACCTTAAGAAGTAGGAGGAGTGTAATCATATTATTTGATATCATAAATAATCATCGTTCATGGTATGACTTGTTGATGAGGGGCAGGGGAGAAAATATATATCCAGAAGTATCAAACCGCTAGATGGCCCTTCGGCTATATATAGCCAGTGTACTACCGTATACCCTTATTGTTTTGGTTACCAACGAACTCCCCTCCACCCAGCGCCCGACCCAGCTGTCCCCTTCTCCCCCCCCAAGCTACCCCACCCCCACCCCACCACCACCCGTGGGGTAGCTATCCATTTCGAATATATCCCATTTGCCGGTTACGTTTATCAGTGCTAACGTGACTTCCGTCCTGCCCCTTGATATGGTTCCCTTAGGGCTCTAACGTGGTGGTGTAAATGGCAGTCGTCACGTCCCAACGCATCCCCATAGGATTAGTATAGAAATATCGAAAATCTATTTTACAGCCTAGATTGATTATTTCTTCGGACAAAACTTGCAGAGGACATCATATCTTTGCGATTTCTGGGTAAGAAAGTGGGCTATCGGTATGTTTACTAGGAAAACGACACAATCAGGTTGAGTTGTGTAAGGTACTTGGGCCTTGACTCTAAAGGCCCGGGGCGACGGAATGATTCGAAATATGCCAGCTGCGCCCGCCTTTCAGGCGGTTTATGGTCGCCTCTTGTCCAGAAAGCATACCGCTGGATTGGGTTGTGTGGTGATCTGACTTTTAGGCTAGTTGCATGTATAAATAAAGAAAAACAGTTGCCGACGAACTCCCGTCCACCCAGCTGCCCCGTTCTCTACCACCTCCACCCCACCACCACCCAAAGCGCTGCTCAGTGCGTAGGCACTGAGCAGCGGCCCCTACCAACTGCGCTGGGAGCTGGGAGCGCCGGTAGTGGCTACCATAGAGCGCATGCGGTGGCGAGTGCATGTACTAAAGGGCGGCAATGGGCGCTTGGTACAAATCATAACACAGCAATCGAAAGTGGTAAATGGGCTTACATCTTCTTTTCTAGACAATATTGTTCCAGTAATCACTAGCGAATATCGTTGCTTACTAATATATGGTAGGAGTGAGAATGGAGAATAAGCTCAATAAGCATGTATTTGGAACATAAATCCTTTTTCACAATAAGATCGATATAGCGATAGTAATAGGGGAAAGGGGGAATTGAATGTTTCGCTGTATAAAATGTAGTTCTGATTACTGTAAACGTATTAATGTTCGCGCAGTATTTATTTTCGCTATTTTCGCACAACCACCTTTGTGTGCTGAAATAAATCCTGCGCGAAAGGTATCATTATTGCATAAACAAGGTGAGAGACGTCCTTGCTGCGCGAATTTAAATCCGCGCGAAAAGGTATCAAAGTACTTAGTGCGCGAAAATTTATCTGCGCGAAAATAAATACGTTTACAGTATGTTTGATACTCCATGCGTCTAAAGTCTCATGAGGACGTTATTGCGTCCTCTGTTGATACCCTAGGAAGACGTTATATATATAGTTGTAATGTCTGCTTATTTACTGATTCGGGTAAATAACAACAAGAATAGAACAACACAGATCTCCGAGTCCTTGCTAGCACTTTAGTCTTTATTGCCGACTAAAAACCCTTCAACCACAGTGAAAAAGGTTCTCCCTCCGCTTCACAGAAGAGAGGGATAAGAACAAAAAGTTATAGTTAAGAAAGGGTAGTTTAACACAAGAATTGAAATCAGACATATGCTAACAGTAAAATATTAAAATAAGAGAGACAAAACCCCCACACGACATCTGGTGGCAAACCATCCCTGCAACAGGTAGAACAGCCAGCCCGAATCCAATCCGGCCGGCCGCACCCGGATAACCGGGTGACTAGACCGGGGGTTCGGGATACTGGCTCACCCCGAAGCAACCGATTCTCCTCTTCAACAGACATCTCCATCTCAGGACTTTCCTCAGCTGCATCGGAATCCACAACTCCACCCTCACCCGTATCCTGGGTCAAGTTTTCCTCCAGCCTCTTCATTTCCAACGCCAGTCTTGCGGGACTATCCAATGTCTTATCGGGAACACTGGGCACGGCGACTCTCTCCGGGCTAGTAACCGGAGTGGAAGTAGTCCTCCCAGTGCTAGGCCTTCCTACAGGGGTCAACGTCACCATAGTGCGGGGTTTCGGCAACAGAGAGGGTTTTCCCCCTCGTACCATTCCCGGCTTGACAGCATGTGGCACCGATCCACCGGAGGGAGGTGGGTTTTCCCGGAAACCAACTCCACCAGCCACTGCAGCACTATAGAGAGGCACTTGAGGTGACTGCCGAACCCTAGACACCGCGGGTGGACTGAACAAAGGCGGAGCCATGCGCATAGCCATCTGCGCATTTGGATCCGCAAAAGTCCTCACATCAGGGTCCGAAGTGGTATATTGCGGCAAATTTTGTCCAAAAGATTGGAAAAAGGCATCCCAAGAGGGAAAGGTCGGCATAGTCATAGCAACAGGGGGTGGAGGCGGCAATTGTTGAACAGCCGGCTGCTGAGGCAAGTGTTCCTCAAACATTTCCTTGAACAGACCCGACATCACTTCCCGCATATCCGAAATACTAACCGTGCCACCAACAGCTCCGGTTTTCTCCGACTTTTCCTCCTCCTCCATAACTTGATCCTCCGGCTTACCCTGCACCACAGTTTCCACCTTATCTTTCTCCGTCTTTTTCCGCTTAGAATCCGGACCACCTTGCTGCTCATAGCGGGACAACTTACGACGCAACTCCATGTTTACTTCACGCAAACGGTTATCTTCCTCCTTATAAAACCTCAACTGATCCTGCAAGTCCAGATTTTCCTGTTCTAGATTTGGAATCAGTTTAACCTGTTCCCGCAACTCTTGGATTCCTTCCAACGGTTCAAAAGCTTCCCCGATTAAGGTGCGAATATCTGCCATGACAGCCGAAGCAGTCGACTGAATGGCCGAAACTCCGGCGTCCATACACGCAGTTATCCTCTCCAAAGACCTAGAGACATGATCATAGGTGGCATCAACATTCGGGATCCGACCTCCCATCGGCCGAACACGCCCCGAACGATCTGCACCAGACAGCATAGAACTCTGGTCCACCACCGACGATTCAATAGAGGAGTTCATGTGGTCAGCGCTCCCATAACTGCTACTCGGAGGCTTCCTCCAAACGCTCGGAGGGGCCGGGCCTGAACCATGAGAGGCCGGAAGTTTGGGGATCACAAACCGCCTAGAACCACCCGTCCTCCCGAGAACAGACACGGTCTCCCAGTCTCCTCTGGTCATTCTCGCAAACTTCTGACACCCGTAATTTGGGAACTCCTTCTGAAACACCCGAAAACTTATGCACATATCAAGTGCTGTGTCCCTCTTCTCATGGTGCTGCGTCATACAATGTCTCACCAATTCTGATCGGCGATCCAGCCTCACCAAACAAGACGAAGCATGTGGGCAGGTCAGTTGGTAACTAGCCGGACAATGCTCCTCCACCAGATGCCGATAAAACCTTTCTCTCGTTCTGTACGAACGAACCCCATCCGGATTGATGGACGGGTCCAAATGCCGGCAATACACAAAAGGACACCTCTGTCCCGGGCTCCACAAACGCTCCACACTATTTAGCTTCACAAGTACCGTCGGGTTGATCACCACCTCCCGGGTTGACTCCGGCTGCCGCCCGGTACGACTCTTTAAGAAATGAAATTCCATTTCATACTTAGACATCAAAGTCCCGTTTGAGTACTCGGCCATGGCCTTATCCTCATCCTCGGACTCAGGGCAGACAGGGAAAGTATCCTCCACACTTGGTATAACAGGGGCAATATCCTCCTCCAGCACTACAAAAGTGTCAAGCTTTTTCTGCAAAGCGTTCCACCGGGTTATGTTCCTCACAGCAAAGTCAGGGTCCTCCCGTTTCTTAGCAAATTTCCCCGACCTGTAACGAGAAATCCCATGTTGCCGCTCAATTGCTTGGACTTCCTTCTCCGAACCCACTTTCACAACACCGGCCTTAGCCTTCTTCTTCTTGGATTTAACCTCCACAAAATCACCATCATCCTCAGGTTTTTCGATCACAACATCAACAACAGGAGTGGTATCCATCTCCTCCGTCTCCTGTGTTTTTTCAACACCACCAGCGGTAAGCTGAGTAGCGTCCGGGGTGACACCTTCCGTGCCCGGGTCTCCAACAGCAGCCGTAGCACCATCCTCCACTATCTCTCCCTCTTCGGCTCGGGGAGCCGGGGTAGACTCCGGACTGTCCACAACCACCACGTCAGAGACTGCGGGAGAAGGAGCTCTCTCCATCTGTCCCGCTGCAGCAAGCTGAGTCTCGGGAAGCTGAGTATCAGCCACCACAACTCCGGGATTAGCCCTCCGGGGACTGGACCTCTCCACCACCTTAGCAGCCGGTCACTCAGCTGGCCTCTTCCAGAGTTTCTTCACCTTAGGGACTTTTACTTCAGCCGACTTCTTCAACAGCGCCTGCTTAGCCACAGTTGCCTTCTTCATTGCAGCAAGCCGGGACTGCTCCCGAGCTTTTCGCTCAGCCTTCCTCTGCTCACTCAGCTTCTTCTTCACAGCAAGTTCTGGGTTCGGGGAGGAACTTTCACCATCTCAGGGAAATCAGCAGCATAAACCTGCGAACCGCCCGGCTTCTCCTCGTCGGCCATAACACGGCCACTGACAGGATCACAACCTGATCCTATCCAACTCCAACACTTTCAAAGCCGGGTCGCACTTTCTGCACAGTTACGACAACTGAAACTCAATGAAATGCAAGGGAATATTCAACAACTCAACTGTTTTATTCCACGTGGGGCAATAGCATACAGTGGGACACGACCGACCAAGTCGACCGAATGCAACTGACTGACTGGTTCACACCAGCCACCTCTCGTTCCTTCACGTGAGAACGAGGTCACCGGGTCTAAAAATAGCAACACCAGTCAAGTAACCAGCCGCAGACGACTCATGACCCGGCCTCAATTGGTCATACCCCAAATGAGCAATGCCCCCAACCCCTACCTGTAGACACAACAACTGATAATGCCCCCGAGCAAGACATACATACAACAGAAACACGACCATATCAATGATTCAAGCCAAAAGGTTATAGACTGGTACTCCCCACTTTATTTCCCAATGGGTCCGGCAACCCGAGGAGGTCAACTGGCCAGTTAAACCGATCGGAGCAAAAAATTAACACAGCCAACCAATATAGTGATATCTCCCAAGGTCGGACCGGAACTCTACACACAAGTTTCCGCGCCCGGCCCGACTCTACTGCAGTACTTCTCGTTGTGTAATTTTTTCCTACTTCGCACCAAAACATCTAACCACTTTGATCAATCCCCACCCCATATCTATCCGGAGGTCTAACAGTTCGGCGGGGCCTCTCAGACAGATACACGGACTGCAACAAATTATCCATTGTTTCAGCCAAGGGTAACTCATCTTCTTCCAATACTGCAACTGCTTCATCCTCTTCACCCGACTCGACAGAATTCGCACCCGAGTCCCCCGAAACCTCTGACTGCGGCAAGACAGTAGTTTTAGGAGGAGCACGCGGCGGCCTGCCCCTTTTCCTAACATGATGAACAATTTTCTTAGAAGGCTTTGGAACTGGTGCCTCCGACCCGGGCAATAACTTGCCAACAGGAGAGACCCGAAGAATGTCCCGGCCCTTAGCCACCTGCTTCTGGTATTCAGGGGCCCGATGAAGGTTAGTAGCCTGAACCGGTTGTCCGTCAGCATCAAAAGCCAGCTTCAACAAATTGCCATTCCACCTCAAGAGACCATCCGCAGTTTGCAGTTCATAGGTAGAACCCTGCACCCTCCGAACCACTAGAAAGGGGCCATCCCATTTAGGCCCATACTTCTTTTGAGCCATGGGAGTGGCATATCTCCACACTAGATCCCCCTCCTTGAATTCCTTCGGGCGAGCTCTCCTATCAAAGTACCTCTTTTGAAACACAGCCGAATGGCCCAATTGCTCCCTCACAAATTGATGTCCCTTCCTTAATAAAGAACGAATCTCCTCCACAAACACAGTTGGGCAAGGAAAATCCACATCACCACTAAGAGTTCCATAAATAATGTCAGCCGGTACCGTCACCTCAGAACCAAATACCACCATGTTTGGTGTACAATGTGTACTCTTATGGACAGCACCCCGATAAGCATGAGCAATGCAAGGAACTAATAAATCCCAATTTACATCCTCATACTCTGTCAGACACGACAATTGCTCGACCAAAACTCTATTAAAACGTTCCACCTGTCCATTAGATTCGGGTCTATAGGGCAAGGTCATTAGCTTTTCAATATCTAACATTCCCAGCAAATTCTTCATCAAACTTGACCGGAACTCCGGAGCCCCGTCCGTCTGCAAAGAGACCGGCGGGCCATAGCGCAATATCCACTCAGTGAACAACACCATCGCACACGTTGCAGCAGTATGGTCGGGCAAGGGGTAAGCCTCGGCCCATTTACTGAAATAATCCGTCACCACCATAACACATACATTCCCTCTAGGTGTTTTTCGAAAAGGGCCAATAATATCTAGGGCCACACGACTCCATCTCACTCCCTGTAACTCCTTTTTCAAAGGAGAGACACCCCGGCCTCCCCGGCTCTTGCACGAAGCACAAATTTCACATCCCCGTACCCAGTCGGCTATATCAGAGCGCATCCGGGGCCAAATAAATTTATGTAATGCCGCTTGATAAGTCTTAAATTCACCGAAGTGGGCCGCCAATTTGTTTCCATGCAAAGTATGGAACAGCTCCTTACGCAAACCAGAGGGTACAGCTGCACGATAATAGATTACACCATTATCACTCTCCCATTCCAAACACAACAAATTATCCTTCATAACCAAAGTTGACAGTAACCGGGCATAGAAACAATATTCATCCCCTTCCGGCAACATGACAGCCTTAGTGAGAGTTTTGACTCCCTCCTCTACCAAAGTGATTATGCGAGCAAGCACATCATCCTCATGCTGGGACGATGACAACCGATCACCCGCCAAAGATGAGAATAGCTGGTAATCTATTGTCATAACAGCAACCACAGCCTCATGTGCACCACAGTCCGGACAGTCCTCCCGGGGACACTTCCGAATGGGAAGTCGCGAAAGCGCATCCACATTCAGATGATGCTTCCCCGGCCGGTGAACTATCTGATTCTCCGAAACCCCGTAATGTTGAAGGGTGGTCAGCCACCTCGCCAGCATATTGGTCGGGTCTTTGAAATACATAAGCCACCGCAAAGACGCGTGGTCTGTTCTCAGCATAAAATCACTTCTACCAATGACATAATGTTGAAACTTACTGAGATAAGTCAAAACCGCCAAAAGTTCACGTTTGGTGGTACAATAATTACGCTGTGCCTTAGACAGGGAATTGCTAGCATAGCTTAACACCACTTCCTTATCCTTCTGGATCTGGGATAAAATCCCAGCCATACCAAATCCGGAAGCATCCGTATCTAAAATGATGGTACCCAGGGGTTGTGCATAACCTAACACTGGGGCCGAAGTAAGCAAATGTTTGAGTTTCTCAAACGCCAACATGCAGCTTTCATCGAACACAACTTTTCTACTTTTCTTTTGATCTCCACCAACCACCAAGGCTTGAATCGGACCAGCAACCTCGGAAAAATAAGGCATAAAATCCCTATAATATGATGCAAACCCGAGGAATTGCCTCACCTCTTTAACAGTGGACGGTATCGGCCAGGTCTTCACCCGATCCAATTTACTCGGATCCGGGCGAATTCCTTTCTGCGACACCACCCGTCCGAGATACAACACTTCCAAGTGGAAGAAGGAGCACTTCTTTGGCTTAAGCTTTAACCCGTAACTCCGCAATCGTTGCAATACCAATTCCATATTTCGTATAGTTTCTTCAAAATTAGCTCCGAATATAATTATGTCATCCAAGTACACCAGGCAACACTTCCAGCGCAACCCCACTAACATCTGCTCCATCATGCGCTCGAAGGTAGCCGGGGCACATAACCCGAAACTCATCACTTTAAATTGGTATAGCCCACTGGACGAGACAAAGGCTGTTTTCTCCTTACTAGCCTCATCCATAGCTATTTGCCAATAACCACTTTCCAAATCCAGGGTGATAAACCATTTCACACCTCCAAGGGCTTCAATACACTCATCAATTCGGGGAAGCGGAAAAGAGTCTTTCTTAGTCACCAAATTAAGGGGCCTGTAGTCAGCACAAAACCGACTAGTTCCATCTTTTTTACCGACCATGACTATCCCCGCCCCCCACGGGCCATTGCTGGGTTCAATGACGCCTTTCTTAAGCATATCCTGGATCTGCAGTTCCGCCGCATCACGTTTCGCCGGGGGCAATCGCCGACATGCACATTTAATCGGATGAGCATCCCCAGTATCGATCCCATGCATAACTTTATCCGTATGGCCGAGAATCTCTCCCGGTAGTCGGAAGCAATCTTTATACTCCCACAGAATAGTCAGCAATCTACGTCTGTCAGCCACTGTTTCCAGATGAGACTCCCGAACTAATTTCTCCAATGGACATCCATCCCCGGAGAGCATCATAGGCACCTCCGGTTCCAACAAATCCATATCAACCATGGGGCTCTCGCCTTCTTCAGCAAGATCCCTCAGTCCAGGTGATGATAAACTGAACATCAAAGGGGAGCTGGCAGGATTATGCAACGATATTGTCGTACATTGCCGGTCGCCTGCGACCAGCCGACTCACAACTACACAATGCCCCAACTCGGCTTGTCCCGATTCAAAGAATACATCTTCACCCGCCGGTTCAAAGTCCACACAACTACAAATGGTAGAGAAAGCATCTAAAAAGATTCCCTCGTACCCATTTCGGCTGAGTGCACCGCTTTGCAAGCCCCAACACATCACAGACTGTTCACCTGCCTCAAGGGTGAATTCACCGGACCAATCTGAATTGCATCTGTGCGTTAGGATAAAATCCATGCCCAGAATACCAGCTTCTCTTCCCACTAGACCACTTATTACCATACAAGTAAGAGCAAACCACGCTCCTCCTATCCCGAGGGCTACTCATACACAACCATGTGTGACAAGATCATGTCCCGTGCCGGCATAGCACGTTACCTGGCACGGTATCAGATAAGGCTTTACCGACAACTCATCATACATTTCCTTCTTTATTAATGTACATTGAGCACCCCAATCAATAAGAAATTGGCCAGTCACATTCACTATCGTCACATCCGCATACATTCGGTCAGCAATCCACGGTATACTTCTGTCCGAAATAGTTATATCAAAATTACGAAGATCACATGCCATAATCTTGCTTACCAGGGAGCCATACCCTCCCCATTCAACCTTTAATATTTGTCCCGGCAAGCAAGCATGTTCGGGTACACCCTGATGCACCACTTCCACCATACATGAAAGCATATCCGATTTCACCTCCGAATCTCCGCATACACTCCCCACCGAGTTAATACCACGGGCGTCCCCTAACCCGGCTGAGGGCGGCCGAACCGAAACCTCCATCAGTGTTTTCCCCGAATTCTGACATACTGCGGCATGTGTATTACCCTCTGCCCCCACTCCACCGCCTAGGAGGGGCTGGCAGAGTTTCCCGGATTCCCGGATTCTTTCAATGCTGCCTCGCGCTCCGCTTGTCTCTTCATACTCGCAAAATGCAAAGCTTGCTGGTCACACTCAGTTATCAGATGGCCTTCTTCCCTGCAATAATAGCAGATGGGTTTTTTGAACGAGCCTTTCCGGAATGGCTTACGTTCGGCTTCTGGCTGAGTTTTCTCAGTACTCTGCATCTTCGGAGTAGCCTTGGACTTCGTAGCATCCCAAGCTTTAAAAGCATAAAATTCACCAAGCAAACCCGGACTTATAGGCCGGCTGCTAACACCCTCCACCTTAGCAACTGCCGCAACATTTTCACCTCTCGATCTCTCGCTGCCCTCCGACCCCCCTGACACAGTCATCAAACTAGCAGCTAATCGAGGGTTATTCTTAATCACATCCCCATAGCGCGTGGCAATAGCTCCGGCTGCCGCAATATTCTTCGGCTCTTGCAGTGCTACATGCATAGCCATTCCCGGATCCACCAAACCGTCCAGAAACACTTTCATAGCCATAGTATGTAACATACTATCCCATTTCCCGAAAGCATGCAAGGCCTTCTTAGAAACAGTATCTGCAAAGTTAGCCGGAGTCTGACCCGGAGTCTGCCTCAGAGCCATAAAAGCATCCTTTCGCGTCTGAGAAGACATAGGCGAGCTATGTACCGCTTCCATCATACATAACAACTCCCGAACTGTATATTTATTCGGTTTAATGGAAGTAGCATGGGGCATATTCTCTTCAACTGCAGCAATCAACTGCACTTTATACGTGTGATCGCTCCAATTCATTGCTCGAGCAACCACAACTGTCTTCCGCTGATACTCCCTCCAATTCTGTTTACCATCCCATTTTGGGAAAGTAAGGGGTTTCAGCCGATGTTCAGGCATACTAGGGTCCATTTTATGGATTTCAAACGCCTCCGGTTCATCCTCCGGATCATAATCAGCAGCAGGATCAATGGATTTTCGTTTTCCCACATCAATAATTGCAACATTACCACCGTCTCCTGCCACATCATAAACCAGACTCTGAAAAGCAACCTTCCTTTTCGGGGTTTCCGGAGCTCTCGGATTCTTATCTTCCCAACCACCATGGGGAGTACCCACAGCCCTTTCCTGATCCATATCCCGTGACTGAATAGGACCTACTTTCTTTCCCTCATTCGCAAAACGTGTTGATTGCGGAAAATCAGGTAACTCACCCATCAATCTGGCATAAGAGGCCTCCGTTACCCCAGGTGGCCGAATCGGAGTGCTAGCAGCTAGGCCCCAATCTCGTTCGGGCGGTAGTACCCTAGACTGCCGCCTGACATTATCTAATTCAGCTTCGGTGGCTGCCGCTTTTCTGGCCAACTCCTCAGCAATCGACAATTCAGCCAACCTGTCAGCTTTTGAAGCCCTAAGCTCCTGTTGCAAGGTGAACATTCTCTGTTCCTGCTGTTCAATCACCAAATGCAAATTTCGTTCATTCTTCCTAGCGTTTTCCAATTCCCGGGCTGACTCGGCAGCTACTTGCGAACCACGAGTAGTTGTCATGTGCAACGAGTCAGTCAGTTCATTAATGCGCTTCATTTGGACCCCTAATAGTGTATCCATTCGATCAAACGTCAAATGTTGTCTACGCACTGTATATTGTTCATCAGTATTCTGCAGGTGTTCGGACATTTCATCTTCATTTCTCAACCTACGTTCGGGAAAACGCAACCTAACTGGCGCTTGAGCACCTCTAGGGACAGGACTAATAGGCTGCTGTCTTCCCCTCCTAACACCTACATTCCTATCAGGTGTACGGACTTCATCCCAAAGTCCGCTACCTGCCAAAGAACCATTATCTGATCCTAATGACTGAACCTCCACCTGATTTTCCAGTGCATCTACAAACAACTCATTTTCAGCACGACGAACGGGTCTACGTTCCATCAACCTACGGTATTCCGGTGGAGGCAACCGGACCTCCGCGGGAGCAGGCAACCTTAACTCAGCCGGAGCCGGAGACGGTAGCATAAGTCCCGGGGGAGCCGGGAGCTGCATCGGAGCCCGCCTCACCGGAGCCACAGGCGCAGGCGGAACGTCCACTACTATCTCCCCTGCAGGAGGATTGACTATTACAGCGGGCTGGATCGGGGCAGGTAATAAATTAGCTGCCTCCGCTCCGACTTCAAGTTCACTGTTTTCTACATCTTCAATAATTTCTACACCTCCCTGTTGATTCGGATCGACCTCCTCCTCAACAGGTTCTATATTCAAACCCGGGGCCGCCAGTTCCGGGTTCTCCTGAACCTCTTCCTCCTCGGGAAGAAGAACAAGAGCTTTCTCCGGCAAATCATCCCTCCCAGCCATAAGGCCGGAGTTCCAAGACTAAATACAAAACAAAGTACAAAGAAACCCGAATTGGTCACGGCACCAAATTGTAATGTCTGCTTATTTACTTGTACGGCGATTCGGGTAAATAACAACAAGAATAGAACAACACAGATCTCCGAGTCCTTGCTAGCACTTTAGTCTTTATTGCCGACTAAAAACCCTTCAACCACAGTGAAAAAGGTTCTCCCTCCGCTTCACAGAAGAGAGGGATAAGAACAAAAAGTTATAGTTAAGAAAGGGTAGTTTAACACAAGAATTGAAATCAGACATATGCTAACAGTAAAATATTAAAATAAGAGAGACAAAACCCCCACACGACATCTGGTGGCAAACCATCCCTGCAACAGGTAGAACAGCCAGCCCGAATCCAATCCGGCCGGCCGCACCCGGATAACTGGGTGACTAGACCGGGGGTTCGGGATACTGGCTAGCAGCGCCGGGCCAGAGCGGGGATAACCGCTCCGACCCGGCACCACCACACTCAGCACCACATAGTGTCTAATTCTCTGTATCAACTGAAGACGCTGCCCTTATACAGTTTTTAGAGTGTAAAGCTGTCATGTGATCTAAAGCAATGCCGTCATAGCAGGGAACCGGGAAAACCCCAGCAGAAAAACAACTACATGAACATCTTGTGATCACCTGTCTCTACTAAGGACTTCCACCTGACTGTACAGACCATATATTTCAATAAAGCAGACAAGTTGATGTTAGCGTATCTCTCCTGAATTTTCAAACTCTCCTGAAGGCTGGCTGTGACCATTGTTTCAGCAACATTTACTTGTACTTCTGGAATGAGATTTTTTTTTATAAAGTTGTACCTAACCTACAAAAGCCAAATGCATGATGGGAAAGGTGAAGTCTTGTTTATTAAAACATCTAAAACACATGGATATTTACAAGAGATAATTGTGAAATATTCCATCCTTAACATAACATCTTCTCTATGATTATATCCTTTTATTATTTTTTTCAATGGTAGCCACTTTAGTTTGCTATTCAGAACTGCAAGTAGGAAAATATGGATTTTGAGATAGCATCATATTTGAAAAGATGGCATTAAAGATGCTAAAACTTCGGACATTAAATTTTGTAAAAAAAAAAGAAAAAAGAAAGGTATTTTGGAGTTTCTTTGGAGTACTGATATCTTAGGTCAAATGGAATCAATTGTTCGTTGTTTCCTATCGAGTGATACAAGTCTGATATTTTATTCTTCATTCAGAAGTTTTATTACAATAGCTTTTAAAAACATGAGACTATTTTTATGTTTGGGCCAGAAAACTCACATACAGGTGGTAGGATCGTTGGGAAGGCTACTACTCACAGACCAACCCTAGAGAGCTACCTCTTATTACAAGTCCGTGGTTTAACCTTGTTTATTCCTCTTTATTTAGTTCTGGTGCTACACTACAGGTGGCACCTGTGTTTAATCCAGGCCTTACTATGTCAGCAGATTTACTGCTGCCAAACATTAGCTCTAATCTATCTTACTAATGACCCAAACACAGTAGCTACACATCAGTACAAACATTAGCTCTAATCTATCTTACTAATGACCCAAACACAGTAGCTACACACCAGTACAGGTGACTGACATTGTTGCCTAATATAGAAAAGCATATCAATATGTGAAAGCTGGAAATTTTATAATAATGTTGTGAATAATTCCTGATAATTCAGGAATAGAGACAAAATTAATGATTCATTCCAGAAGAAACTAACAGATGTGATTATGGGAGAATTTGTTTTAGTTCTTTTAAAGACTTTAATTCCTGAAGTTTGTACCAAATGTATTTCAAAAGTCTTCATGGGTTACATAACACAATGCCAGTAATGAATGCTTAATCATCATTTTGTGAATAATTCCTGAAGTTTGTGGCAATTGGAACAAGGATAAATAAGGATTTTTTTCCCCAGAAGAAACCAAACGATGATAGACTGCAGTGCAAAGCTGAGAATAAGATCGTTCAGCCTTATTACAGCAGAATTTGTTTTATTTTTTTTTTAAATAATTTAATTCCTGAAGTTTGTACCAAATATATGTCAAAAGTGTGAATAATTCCTTTGTGTCAATTTTCAAGGATAAATAAGGATTTATTTTCCCCAGAAGAAACCAAACAATGATAGACTGCAGTGTAAAGATGAGAATTAGATATCAGTCCACAATTCTGGTACAAAACAATAATGATATAAGTCCCCTCCCTATGGGCATTTGAGTGCAATCATTGCACTCACTATTGCGTTCACATAGCGCAATGATTGTGCAATGTGACCGCAATGGGTGTAACCACTTATTGCGCTATGTGAACGCAATAGCCATAGCGCAATGGTAGCGCAATGTGACTGCAATAGAACGGGCTTTTTTTGCACTCAGAAATCTATTTTTAGCGCAGCGGGAGCGTCGTGGGCCAGGCTTCAGGGGGGGACGGGGGTGGTCAATTTCGCGGGGGGGACGGGGATGGTCAATTTTGCAGGGGTGAAAACGGAAAATATTAGTTTTAATTATGGTTTGTTTATATACAATATAATATTGCAATTACTGTACTGTGCTGTACCATGCTGTATGAAAAACAGGTGAGTTATTATTGGCGAAATTGAAGCAAGAGAAGACAAGACAATTGTTACATTATATACAATTTACTTCTTTATTATTCATTTCAAACTCCAGTCACATATAACCATACAACACTTTCATTTGCATTCTTTGGACAATATAAAGACAGGCTCATTATATTACACTTTCTGAAAAGTGAAACACCCTTGACCATGGGCGTTTGTTTGCTTATATAAAACCAATGAGGAAACCTATTTCTAGGGCAGTCCACTTTATTATTATTATCCAATCGGATATACCTTTAGACTGGCCAATCAGGCGTAAGGGGTTTAACCCATTAATTCTTAGGTAAAACAAGGTGTTACCCCTGGTGTGTAACTGAGGATTTAATGTTGCACATGGCATATGACAGCCCTGTTCTATACATAATTAAAGAAATACATCACATCATGAATTCAATGTGTAACATTATTTAATACTAATAATATAAGCCATTATTGTTATGTGATGTTACATAATCGCAATGTGATCTAACATGATCGTTTATCAAATATAGGATTGGTATTACTGGTAGTAAACATTTGGTCCATATTTACCATATTAAATCAATAGTGATCGAAACCTTAAAATCATTAAGTGTTTTAATGATACAATGCATATATAAACAGGGCAGTGTGCGAATCTAACACTCAAGCAATTTTGTTCTATTTTCTTTGGCCTTAATCGAGATGTAAAATGAATATGTAACTATAATGTTGGGGTTGAATTCCCATGTTAATGTTAATGCTAAATTCGCACACTATAATTTCGCACACATTTTGATATGGATACACCAACTAAACCAACAATAGTTCCTACATGTATCCACTTGCTATAGTAGCATTCTATCACAGAAAAGTGTACAAGATAAGTCAAACATATCATACATTCACAATCGATAAGTGAAAAAATAGACTTGAACTGGACCACAATTAATGTGACTACATGCTAAGTTTAACATAGGTATATATTGTCTACTAACAGAAACGAACAGAAATACACAACATTTGATTTTGGTTCCCCACTATACTTCATCTCTGCTAACATGTCCACAGGTATATTTCAAGCACTATGGTGATAACTCAGCATGAGTTTTACCTAACCATACTAGTTTTTCCTGCCCTTGGCTATAATCACTGTCCCCTCACTGTTGGTTGATTCTGGTTTTCACTGTTGGAGTAGAAGTCGCCAGCAGTTGCTGTTAGTAGATTTGCTGCCAGTCTTGGGATTTATTCCTACAAACATCAAGCAAAAATATAATGTCATTAATTTACTCCATCATTTCTGTCATTCTCTCATTGTATGTGAATCGGATGTGACAAAAATGATCGTTTTTTCCTATACAAATATAAAGGTTGGCATTGTACCTGTTCAACTGTATCAACAAATCTGAATTATGTATAACAGTTTGAATCGACCCATCAGGTCAGATTATGCTATAGGCCCACCATAAACTTTAATGAATTTATATTCAAAGGAGTTGATATGACCTCTCTTGCCCCACACCCCGCCTATGTCCCCCAACCCCATCCCACCGCCCCACGATGTGATGGGAAGTGTGTGGGGGGGGGGGGGGGGAGAGAGAAACAAGAGAGGCATACAGATTGTGGGGAGGAGAGATGATCGTGTTCATAAATCATAAAATGTAACAAATAGGCAGGGATTCGCTGCCATCCTACTCTATACCCCCCCCCTCTGTCTGTCATTTCTCTATCTCTCTCTTAATAGAAACAGGTAAGACTCTCCAAATCTCTCGTTTATTTAAATGTTCACTAGATTGACTATTTTAAGCAAGATCAAACACCTAAATATTTACAATATATACTTGAATACCGAATCACTGAAATACATCACAATGAATGTTAATTTCTGTATTTCTTGTCTTATGTTCCTTCACGTTGGTTGGTTAGGTTGAACTGTATTTTGAAGTTTATTTTCGTCTGAAATTTGGGTTATTTGGGAAGTTTGGCGAAGTTGAATTGTACATTTTCTGAAAATCTGACTCATATAGGTGGTCATTAGGTGACATTGTATGCTTATGGTTCATATACATTTGATATGATGTGTTAATAGATCTAGGCCCTAATTAACCCATTGAACATACCAGATAATGCCAAAAATGGGAAATATCTTAATTTTAAATGGAAAGAATGCTCGTAAATCCTCCCTTAAAACAGTACGATCTGAATAAATCTTGACTTTTATCAAAGAGCAGATCCTCCTTGCCATGTCTATGTATGCTGGCACATCAACCCATCTTTGATAAGTGGATTATTAGTGGCAACACATGGGTGATAGATCTTAGACCAATATATCGTTCACAATTGCTTAGGTATATAATTATTTATTTGATGTTTTTTCATACATTAATCAGGGCCTAACTCAAAAATCGTTGTGTCTAGAAAGTTAGCTTTTAATGTCTCCTACATCGTCCACCTGGTTGTCTTAAGCTATTCTAGAAAACAGAATTTATGTGAATTTATTCAGAAAAAAATAGAACATACTGCTGGGAAATTACCGACAAAGTCGGCATTAGACTCTATCTGTTACCGATTTGTCAGAGTTTTTACCAACATTTCCTACGATAAATCGGTGGTTTCATCCCGTTTTCATAGTATTTAATTGTTAGGTTCCGATCCGTTTTATTTCAAACTAAAATCTAAAATTGATTTTAAGATATAATGAAAATTGGAATTATTGAAAATACTTGGATGCTTTTAAAAGATCAAATGCTTTGGCTATCCTGTTTTCGTAGAAACGTTATCTTAAAGTAAAGTTCAGAACAAGAGACACAGATATGAAAACAAACTAATTACCTGGTTTGTGGGATTCACAGTTGGTTTGCGGTACTTGAAGTCTGGACTTCAATCACTGCTGCGCACCTATGCAGGAATCAGAATAAATATTAGATATTCACATAGTGATCACTATTGAAAATCAGTGGAGCATGAGAGACGCGGCGGGCCTCCCTCTTCTAAATTACCTACTTCAACATATTACATAACTCCCTCATATATAAGCCCTGCTCCTCTCCGTTCAAACCACACTTTCGAATTTAGCTTTGGGGTCGCCACTTCGCTCACCTCACCGTCTCCTGCTGTACCAGTTGGCCCCCTATACGGCCGCCAGCACTTCTCACATATTCACATATGTCAACCACTAGAACACAGACAGCCAGACGGGAAGAAATGGCTGATCTTATAGGTGACGAGTTTCTGACTGAAGCTCAAGAAAGTGCCGCTACAAAGGGCGCTGCCCGGAAGAAGAAGACGGGCTACGTTAGCCACATAGCCAGCCTGCTTCAGAGAATGGATCAACAGACGGAAATCAGCAACCGCCTACTCCGAATGGTCGAGCAGAAACAGGTGATATCTCCTCTTGTTCTCTCCCCGGGGCAGGGTCAACTAAGGGCTGGAAAGAATAAGGTAGTTAGCTCCCCCGCTAAGAAAACTAGTCCAAAGGGAAGTGTGCCTAAGTCAAGAAAGAAACATTTCTCCACGTCCTCCGAGGACTATAGCCTATCTGATTCAAGCCCAACTACTAAGAAGCAAATTAAACGAGCAACTGAAATGCTAGAGCCCAAGTTCCGCCGCACTAAAGGTAATCCTAAGAAAATCGATCAACACATTAAAAGGTACAGGCCTTTTGCCTATTTAGAAAGGGATTCCCAAAGGAAAATCATTAAGAACTCCCACCCTGATGAACTCTCTTTCAATGAACATGTATCTGGTTTATGTGCAATGGCCGCAGACGCGGCCGAAGAAGGTACGGAAGAACACGGGATTATGGTACATATTGGTCAAATTGCAGATGATAATACTTCAATCCCCTGGGAAAATGTACGTGCCTTTTCAAACGTAGTTATAGCAAACGTTGCAAGGGGCAAGTGAGAATGGGACGACATTGCGCGCATAGAGAGGGCCCGTACTGACAAATACATAAAGGCAAAATCTATTGACGACGTCGCTTGGTCTGTCCCATGTCCCCAATTTAATAAGGGAAGGTGCGACAATCAAGAAAACCACTCTGTCGGCCAAGTATTAATGAAGCACATATGTGCTTTCTGTGCCACAAATGGCTTTGAAAACCCTCACACGTGTAGAGCTTGTAACAAGAGGAAAGGTAACTACACAGGCAAACCAGAGGATAAGAAGGACGGCAAACCGCCCTATAAACCCTCAAATAACAGGGATAATACTAGTAACTGACTATCTTCTCCAAAGGTCCCCCCTCATAGCACCAGCTACGATCAATGTAAAAAGGGGGAAAAACAGCTCAATCATGATTGCTCTGAAGCCTTCCTCGACCTTACTAAAATAGATTTACCGCCACCCGCATCACGACTAACTAGCTCTGTTGACATTGAAATTGACCACCTAGAATTTGAAGTGGATACCATAACACCAGTATATGACAGTGACGCCTATTTTGGTCGCAGCATATATCCCTCCACTGAACTATCTAAAATAATGAAACTAGAGCGTGAAATTGCATGGCCCTATCTATCGGAAGAAGCAGCCCAATCAAAGTTATTACATGCCTATACACCTGTACGTCAATTCGCTCTCCCAAATGTACTGGGGGCCCGAGTCCCAATTGTAACATGTAACAACATTCACAACTGGCGAGCATTCGCCACAGGCCATATGGATGATGACTGGATCATAGATTTAATCGAGTTCGGATTTCCACTTCAATTTAGAGGACCTCCACCATCCATATCCCCTACTTACCAAAACCACCCCTCCGCCGTGGCCTTCGATCAACACATAGTTAACTATATTGACAAGGAACGCGGCCTAGGCGCTCTAATAGGTCCTTTTGCTGCTCCACCTTTCACCCCGTGGTGCAACATAGCTCCAATAATGACTAGGCCTAAGTCATCTATAACAGAAAGACGCATAATTGTGGATTTGTCCCATCCTAAGGAAACCGGCCCAAATTCACAAATAACTAAAAACTCAATCTTTGGTAAAAGCGTCTTCCACTGTCTCCGCTCCGTCGCCGACGCAGTCGAGACCATAATTCAACACAACTTTGAGGTTAAGTTGGCCTCTATTGACATCTCACGCGCATACCGCAACTTCGCCCTCGATCCTATTGACTGGCCTTTGAACTGTATGCAGCACAATGGGAAGTTTTTCGTCGATACTAGCATGCCATTCGGCACACGCATCAGCTCGCTGTACATGCAGCGCATGGCCAACTTTATATCTCGCGCACTCCACGAAAAGGGGGTAGAAAGTATTATCTACTTAGATGATGCCCTCCTGGTCTGCCCAATCAATGACAACCCACAAAATAAGTTCGACATAGCCCGCGGCGTCATTCGAGCACTAGGTCTCCCAATAGCCTGGGAAAAGATCATCTCCCCAAGCTCCTCGATTAAGTTCCTAGGAATAATAATTGATGTAGAGAAAAGGGAGTTAAGACTACCAGAAAAGAAGGTCGCTAGTTTCCTCGCTCTCGCCCGCCAAGTTAGTGTCAAACATATGATCTCTAAGAAGACATTGCAATCGATTATAGGTCATATTAATCATATTGGACAGGTGGTAAAACCAGCCCGCCTATTCATGAATAGACTACTCGAAACACTCAGAGAAGCCTCTGAATCTGGTATATTAGTGAGTGTCGACATTAAAAGGGACCTGAGTTGGTTTATCCGTTTCTTGTCCCAACACAATGCTCGAGCCATGATACTTCCCAGTTTTGAACCAACCATCACCATACGCGCTGACTCTTGCCTCACCGGGGGAGGCGGGTGGTCGGAAAGAATCTGCTACTCAATCGTCTACCCCAAGAATCGCATAAAAGGAATGCATATCTCACAATTGGAAGCATTAAACTGCCTTATTGCCGTTAGGACCATCTGCTTTGATTGCTATGACTGTGCCATTCTTATTGTTTGTGATAATCAAGGCGCTATCGCCTCTCTTACAGGTGGACGAGGAAGAGACCGCATAATTAACGCTGTGTGTAGAGCGTTTTGGTACTTTGCATCTGAGCGTAACATTTCTTTCCAGTTCATACATGCCCCGGGTGTGGAGATGGAGGTGGCTGACGCCCTTAGCCGCAGACACATCAGCCCAGCTGAGGAAAGCCGGGCCGCCCATCTCATTGCCAAACATAAACTAAGTGAGATAAAGCCTCACAGAGACTCTATGAATTTTCGATCGTTCATATAATTTCAGATCCCATCATCAACTCGCTCTTCCAGGCCGCAGAAGACCGCCAAACCACAGCAATTCGACCGGGCACGCTATCTAACCACAAGTCGATACTATCTAGGTTTGTGGTTTTTTGCTGTCGATGCAAGAGTGACTTTGAGGCACCCCCTAATGATGTGATATGTGCCTTCGTGGAGAAGTGTGTGACGGCGGGTAACACTTCTCAGACAGTGAGGAACTACATCTCATCGCTGTCCTCCTGCTACCGCAACATGGGCCTTAGCTCGGCCCCTTTTACATCCCACCAAGTCAAGAATGCCTTGCTTTCTGTGTCCAAGAATGTGAGGCACTACCACCAGCCGGCGCCACCAGTCACTCCAGCCCTGTTGGAGAAGGTGATCAAGGTCGCCGCGTCTCTCTCCAATGGAGACTCATTGAGGGCCGCATACCTACTCCTGTTTCATACGTTTATGAGACAATCCAACATTGCTGCCAAGACAACGGCCCATTTCGACACAAGTCGCCATCTGACGAGAGCTGATGTCACCGTGTACGACGACCGAGTATCTGTCGTATATAAGTGGTCTAAATCCTTCCAGATCGCAGGCCCCGCACGAACAATTGTGATCCCGGCCCTGGAGGGCTCTCCACTATGCCCAAGGCGGGCTATTATCCGGATGCTCAAGTCTGTGCCTACCACACACCCCCTCGACCCATTCATCATGTTTCAAGACGGCAAGAACATGACTATATCTTACCTCCGAAAGATCTGGGCCCATATCTTAAAGGCCCTTAAGATCCCTGACGCAGAACTAACCACCTTACATGGGCTTCGACGCGGGGCTGCTAGCCATGTACTCCAAGTCGATCCCTCATCAAGGCAACATATCAAAACCCATGGATGTTGGGCTACAGACTCTGTTGACCGTTATTTGCCTCCCCCATCTACTCAGAAAGTATTTACGGCTATGAAAAAATCTCTTTCTCGTCCTTTGGATTAATCTTTTACCAATTTATAAATCAATTCTTTTATTCAATATCCACATTCATGTATAATTTTAATCTAATCATATATAAAACAATTCTCATTTTATATCAACTTTTATATAACCAAACAATTCATTTAACCATTGTCAAATAAAATATATTTATCCATACCCGTCGTTGTTCTCTCATGGTGATCACTATTGAAAATCAGTGGAGCATGAGAGACGCGGCGGGCCTCCCTCTTCTAAATTACCTACTTCAACATATTACATAACTCCCTCATATATAAGCCCTGCTCCTCTCCGTTCAAACCACACTTTCGAATTTAGCTTCCACCCTCCCAACCCTACAATTCTAATCATTTAAAAATATATTTTATTTTCTCAATTTAATTTCATTCAATTCCTCACATTAATCTTTTACCAATTTATAAATCAATTCTTTTATTCAATATCCACATTCATGTATAATTTTAATCTAATCATATATAAAACAATTCTCATTTTATATCAACTTTTATATAACCAAACAATTCATTTAACCATTGTCAAATAAAATATATTTATCCATACCCGTCGTTGTTCTCTCATGCACATGTGTTATAAATATTATTCACATAGGGCCTATTGTATTACTAGCCTCTGTATAGTTCTGTATAGATATTCTATCTAAATCATTCTACCAATTCAGAATTGATTGTCTCCCATACAGTGTAAGGTTACCGATTTTGTATTAGAACTGATTCTTATATTACACTACAGAATCAATATTCTATTGTCTATACCATCAGTGAAGATTTAAGTGTCAAGTTGGGCATGCATAACAGGTATAAATCCATACAGTATACCACTCATTGACTTTAAAACAGTAGCAATCGAGTGCCTCCCCTAATATTTCATTAGCGGTAGATAGTAGACTTACTATTGAGATATTACCTGCACCACATGTTGGGGTTTACCCGCCCTCATTGTGATAGTTAAACAATGCATGAAAATCACCTATATGATACAAAATCCATTGCTTTCAAGTAATTATAGAAGGTCTATGTAGCAAGGCACCCGCCTGCCAATTGAATTGCTCATTTACCTAAATTGTTCATATTTTTTGCAAAAGCATATTTAGCAAGTGGGATGGTATGTCTGAAAGCTTCCGGCTATTTAAAACAAATATTCCATGTACTTTCCATACCCTCCACCCTTCCACCGATCGATTGAAATCACTTGAACTTCATTCATTGAGAGGTAGGCTACTTCACGGGCGGGTATAGCTGGGTATGTATTTCTGTGTGGCCTGTCGGACATAGCGGATGATGGCCTGTCCTGACATTTAAAATTGCTAATTTCCCAGACTCTGGTCAATATATATATTATATTAATACAGTTTTCGAAAGTATAAAGGTATATCTACATGTCCTAAAGGTGTCATGTATGTACGTTTGAGCCTTTTCATCATAAGTAATGCCAATGGCGCCGCCACCTCTGACACAAGACAGGCCCAAATTAAACCCAAACACCGTGACCAAACACCATGTCAGTATAAGCCTATTGTTTAGGCCGCCATATTGTTTGTCTAACGTTGCGAGAGATTTAAATTAAAATAAGCAACTAGCTTGAGTAGTCCTACCATCAGTAGTTCCCACAGGTGATCCTGAGAATGACTGTCCCATTATTGTAAATGGCCATATATAATAATAATACTTACTTGCGGGATTTGATGAGAATTTCCAACTCCAAATGCATCACTGGTGAGGACGGTGCCCGGCGATGAAATAGCTTGTTTTGGAGCGTCCAGCATTGCTACACGCTAGGTGGCGCTGTGGGGCCCATGTTAGGAGCTCTAATTAATAGGTTAGCCGATAGGCCTGCATTTAATTCAATTTTAGACTACTTTCAAATTACTTTTACTAGGCCCATTAAATAAAAATAGGCGCGTTGTTTTACCTCACAATAATATACCACGTTTACCAAATCTGTATTACCAGTAATCGTGAAAGGTTATTATTCACAATAAAAAATACATGCCTAATTATCGCATAAATAGGGGCAATGTTTTTTATTGTCACTGTAAATTACCCATATAGATGATCTTATTATATCTTCCTCGAAAATTGTCCGATCTTGAGAATTAAACAAATGGCTGTATCCTGTAGATGTCAGGAATATAATGCGTAAGGTAACCCTAAGTTACCATTAATAGCAAAGGTGGAATTAATTGGTAGGGTCCTATACGCCAACCTTTTGACCCAAAGAAAGCAGATATAGGCTAAGATAAAAAATCAGAAAGTAACATCTGATTGCCATAGTCCACTGACACTGCTCTGACATGCACTTAGTGCAGTTAAATATAGCTGTTCTAACATGCGATTATTATAGTAGAATATTACTGATAGGAGTAATGGTACCAGCTGCGCATTTTTAACACAGTGTTAGACCTATTTTTAATCATGGGATTTTTGATGATTTAGATAAAATACAATGCATTTAAAAAAGCCAACGTCTTTGAGAATATCATGGGTTAGGTCGTCAGAAAATGTACATTCGTCAGCTCTACACATTTAGTATATCTTGCTAGTTTATGCCGAAAAATTAAAAAAAATGTGTATTTTGTAATTTGTATTTCATACTTCGTTGGGACGTTTTGGGGAGATGGAGAAAGCAATTCCCATCACGGGGACATTTCTGTGTGCCAACTATGGCTTCTTTGAACACACTATCCTAAAGTATATCGCACATTGAAGTTTGAACACTTGTCAATGCCCCATTTCGCTCCTGCTATACAGCCAAGATCATCCTAGCCCCTCCCTCCATGACTCACACCTGCCATTCATATTGCCTTGGGCCTATCATGGATAGAGCCCCTCCCACCTCCAGGAGTAGCACGTGAGCTGCTCCTGTGAGGGTTGTTGTCTAATAAAAATTGTCAGATGCCAGAGTAGAGGTTAAGGTGGGAAAATATATTGTTCCTACCCTTGTAGACACTGGGGCCAGTGTCTCTTGTGTCGGATCAGAGTTCAGTAATGCTATTATCAAGGATAATCCAAAGTTTATTGTAGCTGAAACGTATTTAAAGCTGTACATGGCAAATGGTGATTATAAAATAGCCAGAAAGGCTATAAGAGCTGTATTCGAAATAGGAGGTGAAACTTATGTAGAATGGTTGCATGTTGTTCCTGGCCTGAGAAGGGCTATGATTATTGGTGTCGATTTCCTCGACAGGTACAAGGCAAACATCAGGTTTGGTGATCCAAACCAAGGTCTATATGTGATAAGAACAGACAGAGACATTGTGTTGAAACCAAGGGCTGAGAATGTTTTTTCTATTCGTATTTCTGGCTTGCAGAGTCTCAAAGGGAAGGTAGGAATAACAGAAAATTTGAACAGGAGTAGACCTGTTCCCTTTATTGCTAAAAGGTGCCTGGTAAGAGCTAATGAAAACAATTCCATTCCGGTTGTCATTGCTAATCTTTCAGAAACCGAATGTAAGGTAAGAAAGGGAAATATTTTAGGCCTTTTTAGAGTAAGAAACGAGAAAGATTTCTTCCCTTTGCTTCGAGCAAGCCCCCACAGTGTGATAAACGAGCTAGGCACGTGTCAGACAAGTACTGAGGCGTCGACAGCTGTGGGTGATAAGAGATATGAGCCACTCATGGCCGACAAAATACAGACGGTGGGGGGCTCATATCAAATGTCAGAGAAGCTCACGAGGGAACAACAGACTCAGCTACTTGATATTTTACTAAGATTTGATCAGGTTTTCCACAAGGAAGGGGTACCAATAATACACGCGGAGAATTATGAACATCGAATTGATCTGAAAGAAAATTTTAGACCTGTTAATAAAATGCCATATAGGTTGAACCCACAAATGACGACGATTTTGAGAAAGCTAGTGAAGGAACAGCTAGATTCTGGTATTATTGAAAAAACAGATGGTAGAGGTTTGTTTTCTAGCCCATGTTTTTTAGTAGAGAAACCAGGTTCGAGAAGGTCAGGAAACGTCAAACATAGGCTTGTCGTGGACTTTCGTTTTGTCAACACGGAAGTTTTACCTCAGGCTATACCCTTTCCAAGAGCTGATGAAGTAATATCTAGAGTTGGAGAAATGCGTGGAAAGTATTTTACCAAGGTCGATTGTTATAATGGCTTTTATCAATGTAAGTTGAGAAAAGAAGATCGCCATATAACAGCTTTTTCCACGTGTGATGGTATATTCCAGTATAGGAGTATGCCTATGGGTTTGAAGACAAGCCCTAAAAGCTTCAACGCTATGATGACTCGGATCTTGGAAGGGATCCCTAATGTTAGTTGCTATATTGATGACATAATTTTGGCGTCAGATAGCTGGGAGGAGCATCTCCTGAGTATAGATAATTTGTTTTCTACTCTTGTTAAAGCTGGCATTAGGTTGAAGAAGGAGAAATGTTTCTTTGGTCTTGAATCGGTTTCATTTTTAGGCTATGTGATTAACAGGCGAGGTCTCCAACCTGAGCATTGCAAGGTAGATGCTATCAGGAGCTTCCCCAGACCTAGGAAAGCCAAAGATGTGAAAGCTTTCTGTGGCCTGTGCAATTACTATAGAAATTTCATTCCAAATTTTAGTGAGCTTATGATACCTCTGTACCGTATTACCAGCAAAAAGAGGGAGTTCAAATGGGACCCTGAAAGTGAGAGAAGTTTTGAGCTCGTCAAGAGGTCCATTTGTAAAAATGCCTTGCTACCACATCCAGATTATTCTAAGGAATTTTTTATCACAAGTGATGCAAGTAATTTTTCCCTTGGCTGTTCTTTAAATCAAAAGGATGAAAATGGGTTTCTTAGACCCATAGAATTCGCGGGAAGGGCCCTCACGAAATGTGAGAGGAACTATAGCTGTTCTGACAGGGAACTGGCTGGTTTGAAGTTTGCTATGGAAAAGTTCAAACATTATATCTGGGGGAGGCCCTTCTCCATATACACAGATCACCAAGCATTGCTTGCTCTAAATAGCAAGAAAAATCTTACTGGTAGAATGGCTAGATGGCTCGATTTTTTCAGTAATTTTGAATACACTATCCTATATCTGAAGGGCTCCCTAAACACGGTTGCTGATATTCTCAGCAGGCGAGATTACAGCCTTGAGGGGAAGGAGAGCCACGTGCCTCAGGGCAGGGGTCATGGTAAATCTGTGGCTTTTTCTGAGGTACATGCCATTAAATATTTCAGACCGGAAGATGTGGTACAAAATTATCCTGTAAGAATGTTTAGGCCACTTCCTATAATTTCCTTGAAGGAGGACCTCACAGTCATCGACCAAGAATGTGAGGAAGAAGCTCCTAGAATTCCTGTAGTGAGTGGGGAGAAAGCCATCATGGCTATTGAAACAAGATCCTCCACACGCCAGGATACGGACAGATCTAAGGAAAAGGCCCTCCAAAGATCAAGGGATCAGGAGAGGAAGAGGAAGCAAAAGGCTATAAAGAATAAACAGGCTAGGGTTAGCAGTAAATTGCCACATTTTTCTAGGTCTAAGATCAGTAAGAATGCCGACAGAAGAAAGGCTATAGCATCAGCCACCCCCCGTCTGTCAGGTGATTTATTTTCTGAGGAATTAACAGGAGGTGAAGCTGTGGGAGTGAAAGATCTGATTTCAGGACAGATGTCTGATCCTGCCTGTAGATCAATGATCAACTATATTAAGTCTGGAATGCTCCCCCAGGAAAATGAGGAAGCAAGGCGGATATTGCTGTCCCAGGAACAGTTCTTTATGAGAAATGGCCTCCTGTGTCGAATTCCTGGGAAGCTGAGGTATAGACTGATACCACAGGTGTACCAGATTGTGATACCTAAGGATCTGATTAATAAATTCCTAGAAAGGATCCATAATGGGGTAGTCGGTGCACATGTGGGGATCACTAAGATGCTTCACTTGATCTCCAGCAGGTTTTTCTGGCCAACTATGGTAGCAGATGTGGAGAAATATGTTTCAATTTGCCACGAATGCCTTAGTTCAAAGAAGATGAATAGGACCATCCGCCTGCCCATGGAGATTAGGGATCCCACCCCACGCCCCTTCTCATGTTTTATGGTTGACTCAATAGGTACCATTACTAAGACCAAATCAGGAAATTGCTATATTCAAACCTGTATAGATATGTCCACAAAGTTCTTATTTGCTTGGGCCACTGATTCGATCAGTAGTGCAAGTTTTAGGAATGAATTCTTTGAGAAAGTGATCTGTTCTGTGGGTTGTCCAAGTAAGATTTATAGCGACAACGGGACGACATTTACAGGGAAGGATTTCACCTTATTCTGTAAAAAGTTTGGAATAGAACAGATTTTCTCCTCTCCCTGGAAGCCATCTTCAAATGGGCTCATTGAAAGACAAAATAAATCGATGGGAGAGAGGCTGCGTACCTTCTGCTTGGCAAATGCAGAGAACTGGGATCTATATGTCCCAGGAATTGTTATGGCCCTAAATGCCACAGATAGTTTCAGTGCTGGAATAGCCCCTTATACACTGGTGTATGGGCGTGAATGTCAAATTCCTTCTCAGGCATGTCTGATAGATGTGAAAGATACGATCAAACCAATTCTGGAACATCTGTTGGACGCGGATGAGAACAGGGAAAAATTGACACAGCTTGTAGAAAGAAACATTGAAAGATCTAATGTTAATATGAAACAAAGGTATGACAGAAAGATTCATTTGGACAATATTGAACCTGGTTGTGTGGTGTATGCCAAAGTTCATTTCTTCAAGAAGGGTTTGAGTGCTAAGATACAGAGCCAGTACTCTGGACCTTATTTGGTAGTGAGAAGGCCATCAAAATTCACTGCAAAACTGAAGAACTTGAGCAGCGGCAAGATATTGAGTCGGCCTGTGCATGTTCAATTCCTTAAACTGGTAAATAAGAAATATACTCGGGATTTCCTCAAGAAATTGTTGGGGAAATAAGTTCATTTATTTGTTTTTATTCTAGCCATTGCCTGGGCGTGTGGATATCAGAGCTTATTGGGGAATGGCCCATCGGTAGAAGCAAGCCTAGGCAGCTTTTGTTTCATCGGGAGAGCGGCCGACTGACAGAGTGGCGTTTTTCACGGCACGGGAGCGAGCAGGTCCCGACGAGCGTCGTCGGGGAAGCAACAATGCGGTGTGCAGTAGCATTCCCTATGTGGATATATTTCCAGCTGGAAAGTGTCAATCTGGACACCTCTTGTCACCCGCCCATAGGCGCTAGCGTGTTGAGCGCGTACACCTGTTCACTCCGACGTCCGCGCTTTCAACTCTAGGCCTATAAATAGCCGGCTGCTCAACGTTAATTTATCGCCCAGTCGGGAGTATGGGCATGATACTCTCCCTTGCTAGACATTGTGTATCACCACGTCTAGCAATAATGTGATGCTTTAGGCACTGCCTGGAGAAACAGCAACCCCGATCATTTAATTTTATATTTTATTTCCCAGTTCGGAAGAAAACGCTCTGTTTCAGAGCGATTTGGGATTATATTTTTATTTTTTATTTATTTTCTAGAAACCATTTGGTTGCCAAATACTGCAAACCTTTTGCAGTTTGGTCGCTTGGCATCATTTTCTGCTAATTTTGCTGCGGATGTGTGCCAACCCTTGGCAACTTGGAAGAAAAATTTGCTTGGTTGCTGAATCTCAAATGAACAATCTGGCTTGCCTGAGGTGTCATTTGGGGGAGATATTGTGCTTAAATCCCTTCTGTTTTGTAGTATGATGAGTGTTTCTGTTCCTTGGTGAGTTTCGGACTATTTTTATGACAATTGCAAGGGTTTTGGAGTAAATTTTTTGTGCGATTTTGAGCGTTTTTCTTGAACTTTTGAAAAACTTTGAAATTATTTATATTTGTAAAGTTGATATTTTTGATCTGTATTAGTTCTAGTACAGAATGTGATGACTTTAGGCCATTTTCTCTGGACTTTTTCTTAGTCATCACCATGTAAGAACGTTTGTGAGCCAATGAAGCGAAGATTTTAGGGGAGAGGACATGTAAATTTATTCAAAGAATTCTTGTCCATTCCTCCCTTGAGGCTTGTGTTAACTGTGGATGATTTGAAAGGAGAAATCTCGCCCTGAAGGGACTAAAGGTAGGATTTGGACAGTCGTAGGTACCGTTGCTAGAGTGGGATGAGCCTCAGTGCAGAGGAATGCGCGTGGCGTGGGCGTTGCTTGGTCCTTCCCTCAGGGGGGCGTGGCATCGCTCATGCTGCAAACCTCTCGTGCATCCCACAAGCCCTAGTGTTCCCTTGATGGAATGGGCCTGGGTCACCTACTGAGCCAGCAATGAGGGGTTGGGGGCTGTATTGAAACCCCCCTGACACTTAATCTGGACGTGGCCAGGCCTAGTACCGCACCAATCCACCCTGGAGGGGTTAATGTAATGGGTACTACCCTAAGGTTTCTCTGACTAGACCACGATCACTCAAGGTCTGGAGATTCAAGATGGATAGACGGAGGTAGGAGTTGCTCCCTGATATATTTTTTCTTTTCATCTTGATTTCTCTTGTAATTGGTTACCTAATTCGTCGTTCGACTCATTTAAGCGTCCATGCTAATGATCTAGAAATGATTTCTAGGAACTTTAAATTATTTATTCTGTACTTAGATTTTATTTTTTCTGAAACTTAAGAACTTTGCCACTCCCCACATAGACAATGGGGATCGTGTGAAGCCAATGTCTAACTGAATCAAGTAGATAGACTTTGGTTTTAGATATTGTACTTTAGTTAACCCTTTTTCTTTACGTTTTTATCATTTGTTTTTGACTTTTTGCAATTGTCTGAGAGAGTGTCTGATTTTTCTTCAACTTCAGTGTGCTTTTCCTGCTGGTCGTGGCGACTGTGTCTGTTACGGGACACAGGCTGCGACAAAACCTAGGTGTTTTCCTGTTCAGAGAGCAAGACATCGTGGTCAATTGCCAACAGAAGTCAGTGATTTTGGACCTACCCTTGCCTAGGGTAGAAGACCCTGTTATGCCTTCCCTTTGCGATTCTGTTAGACTAGGAATACAAGAGGAAGATTGTGTTGCAATTAATTTTATGCAAAATCGTCTATATAGGATTGCAAATGGGACATTTTTCAAGTTTTCTTCTATTATGGAAACTTTGAAGGCTGATTACTCTGCAAGGACAAAACGATCTGTCTTGCCTGGGGTAGGAAAGGTTGCTCGAAAACTTTTTGGTGTGGCCACTGAGGATGAATTGGCTGACTTCAATAAAGCAGTGCGAATAATGTCAGGAGGAGTTGGAACTATTGAGGAAACACAAGAGGCAAGAGATAAGGTCATCAATGGACTTGTATTAAACACAAATTTGCTGTTGGATTTTTCTTTGGAACATTTACTGGAAGTAGACAATTTGATTTTGAACTTAACTGCGACTATTGGTACTGTGGCTAATACTAGCTCTGGAGAGCTCCTGTCGGCCATACGATTCATGCACCTAAACTTCAGAAAGCTGTCTTTCCTCTCTGCAACCACCCTTGACATCGTGGCCCAGGCCCAATACGTGGGAACAGTGAGGAAAGTACTGACAGCGATCGAGGGTTTATTGGAGGGGCATGTGTCGTTGGATCTCGTAGAGGACAGGAGTCTGGACAGGGCTAGGGGAGTATTGCGGAGGTCCTTGCCTGAAGGTTACCATATGGTAACTACTTTGGACAGGGATTCGCTGCTAAATTTCCATGTGGATAGAGATCGAATTTTTATTTCTTTAGGGGTCATTGTGGCTCCTAGAAAATCAATTTTTTCTCTCTTTAGACCCATTTTTATTCCCTTGCCCCTACATAGCCATTCTCACAATACCTCTGGATTTACTAAACTGGTGTTTGCCTCAAAATATTTTGCCATCTCGAAGGACCAGAGCCAGTACTTGGAACTGAACAGTGAATTTATGGAAGCTTGTGTCAACCTGGATTATGGTAGGTTTTGCAGAGAATCTATTATTTTGAGATCTATTAGACTTTGGTCATGTTTATCGTCCCTATTCTTTGATAATGTAACTTCAGCCCTTGAACTATGCCCTTACCACTCGTTCCTCAACGTGCCTGTGCCCCTGACACACCTATCAGTGGGTAATGACAGCCATGTCATCGTCGGGGCAGGCCATACAGCGAGGTTTGAGTGCCCTGGGGGTCATAACAAGGAGATTAGTGTCCCCCCTTTTCTTGTTGTGTCCTTACCCTGCCAGTGTATTTTGAAATTCGATAAGGTTGTGTTGGAAAATAATCAAATTAACTGTGAAGAGCCAGAAATTGCTCATATTAGTATCAAAACAGGTTTTAATATGCCTATGGCTGCTTCTTTTGGAATCGATATTTTAAATATCTCTGGGGCAGAAATCTTTCATGCTCCAGTGGAATTAAATTTACCCTCCTCCGAGGACATTAGGAAACATTTAGGCCACCTTGGAGACGATTTAATAAATAAGGGTATCGACTTAAGACCAGCGGTAAAGGACATGATGGAAAAGCAACAAAAAGTAAAGAAAATTTGGGATAACTTGAAAGTAAATCTGCAGAATCTCCCTAAACATCAGTCGGTGGGCATTACTGCCACCATGATCGGCCTTTTTAACACGATAATGTGTGTTTATTTATTCTGTAAGATGCATCGTTTGGGAGCTATTTTTCCAATTGTGCGCCAGACAGATGCTTTTGCTATTATGAATTTAACTGATCTGGAGGCTGCTAATGTCGTTTTTTCACCAGGTGCCAAGTCTATCACTGATTCTTCCTTTAATTATTATTCTTTTTACTACGATTATTCTGGTTATTTGGTCTCCATTTGCCTCTGTATTATGCTAGTATTTGTCTTAAAAAAGATTTGGACCTATAGAGTGTTCTTGAACATGATTTGCTGTGGGGGAAGAAACGAGATGTTGGACACCCCCATGCTTCACTTGCGTTTACAGAGCAGTGGAAACTCTTTCGATTTTCCATTGGTCAGTTCAATTTTTTCTCATAATGCTATGGTCAAGTCTCTTGCTCCTGTAGTAATCTCTGCAGAGGCAGAAATTTCTTGCTGCCATTTGAGGAGATTTATTTTCCTTGAATGGAGTGATGACCTTTTAGTACCCAGTCAAGGCAAAGTGTTTAGAGTAACTTTGCCGACAGCTGTTAAAATACCCTTTTATTCCTCTTTTAGGCTAAAAACAGCCTTGGCAAGTCAGGAGAAGATTTGGGCTCTATTTTGGGTCCCAAAGAACTCTAGAACTGTGCAGATTTTATTAAAAACCCCCCTCAGTCGTTCGAAAAGAGGTTTAACCTCGAGTACTATCTCATTAGCAAGTGTGGGAAATGGGGCAGGTCTGAGAAACAAATGTGTTTCTTTCTCAGATCTCCATGAGAGAGATGAGAAAGACGTCTAGTTTCTTTCCTAGAGGCAGTTTTTTCTGTGGATTTATTGTTTTCTCTCTTGTCTAATTTGCTATGTGGACTGATACAGCTGTTTCAGTGTGTGACCGAGTATTTGGGTCACCCAGTTGTGGTGACTGGGGTCACAGCACGGCCCCATGAGGTATTTTTATTATTCTGCCTTCTTGGAATGAATCTGACCTTGTTTCTCTGGTGTATGGTGTATTTATAGCTGGGTATTTGAATGAGGAAGCAAAACAATAACATCTGTTTTGTGGGTCTCACTTACAGCCGTATGTGCTGCTGATTGTACTGTTTATAATTTGCCTTAACCATGTTTTTGCTTCCAGGGGTTTCCTCGGATGTTTCTTTTTGTTTCCATGTATTTTATATTTTGAACTTTTAAACATTTAACTTGATTTTCTCGTTGATAACTTTCAACGATTTCTCAGATCCAGGCAGTTGGGTCTGTTTTCCTATTTCTGCATTTCTTTGAAACTATTGCTTTGTCTTTTGTATTGTGTGGTGTCGTTGTACTTATATGTATTTGCTGACCTGTTTTTGCCACGATATCTCACAGATACTGAGTCAGTTCCTATTGGGAACTACCATACATATGTGTTTTGATTCACAGCATGGCTCTCTCGGCAGACGCCATTGAGTTAACATTGCGCCCATTTTGTGTTGGTCGCCATAGACGACCCATATTATGTTTCACTGACCGGGCGCTATAGGCAGTCATGCTGAGAGCGGGGACGTCATAGGCGGCAAGGTTAAACTTGTTAGCTCTATACAGCAAGGTTGGTGTATGTAAACACGCTCTGAATGATCTATTATTCTGGCACTTATGTAGGGCTGGAGAGAGCGGTTTTGTCTTGCTGTTAGCAATCTTTGGTTGACTTTTCTTTTTTTATGTTATTCTTTATTAATTTGCCTTCATTTTTGTGAAACTTTTTCCTTTTAAAAACTATTTATTTTTATGTCTTATTTATTTTTGTAATTATCCTATCCTTTTGGAGTTTGCTTTTTGGCTTTTTGCCTTGCCTATTGGCACTTTTCTCTTGATTTTGATGACAATCATCCACACAAGGTCGTGTACATGCCTGAGTGATCATTCACAGGGCATGACGCGGCATTGTGCAAGTTTGGAGGAGATGTGTTTGTAGGCTAGTCATAGAGAGTTTACAAATTATTACGAAGTCACTTTTAAACGTTTTTCACTGCAGATAACTATCCTTTACCCCACTTATTTACCTTTATTTTTTGCCTTTTGGCCAGACACCCTTGTTGTCACAAAATTTTGTCTTACCTAGTGCATTTTTTCAGTCTTCACGAGGCTAAAAATGCCTCTCACTAGGCCGAGCTTCACGAAAATGGACTTTACTTTGGGCCCCCCTAAGAGCCCAACGGTTGGTCCTCTCTACCAAGCCCCCAAATCAGGGATAAATTGGATAGGTATCGTCGCAGTGATTTTTATTGTTTTCTTTTGCTTACCAAAGATTGTTAGATGTCTTTATAAGGTGTATTTGTGTTTGAAGGCCTGTTGCCTTTGCTGCTGCCGCCGAAAGGTCACCAGCAAGGCCAACAAGATTTGCCTCCGCCTCCAGCAGGGAGAAAGGTATATTGAGATTTTTCTCTCTTCTACTATTTTTGAGAGAGAGTCTTTCTCCGCTGCTGAAGCCCCTAGAATGTCAGGTATCTATGCAGATAGGGGCTGCTATCTCTTCTCCTCAGTAGCTCTCCGATGGACTGGACCTATCAGGCTAGTACACCAAGGAGGGCTGCTGGAGATCGATCTGCCTCGACAGAGATCTCTCACCTGCACTAAGTACAGGGTACTGGCTGCCATGCTGGAGGAAGGCGAGGTTCGCTGGACTCTGGTGTGGAAGCCAGTACAAGGAAACCCAATGGAATTGGAAGTGGTGTAGAGTGTGAGGCAGGCTGATCTTTTCTCTCTCTCCCCTGAGAGAGAGAGGGGGAAGAGAGTGATTCTCACTTTATGTGAGCTTCTTGTATATTTGTAGCACATTTTAGTCTTCTTTAAAGTTTCATGTACGGATAGCGTTCTGCTGTATTGTTGTATTCTCTTTATATTTTCTAAGCAGAAGCAGGAAACAATTATGTTTCACTCTATCAGAGTTATCATACTTTTATTATTAATTTTGGTCTTTTAAGGAAGTTTCTGTGCGGGCCGGTGTCAGGCCCCGTATTCACTGCGCCTTGCCGGTCTCTCTACGGCCAGGATTTATGTTTAGGGCGGAATGTGTAGGTGCATACGCCGGCGCTGTCATTTGAGAAGGCCGGTCGCCGACGCAGGCTCTCGCCTTATGCCATCCCTGCGCGGCCGGTCAAGTGTTCGAGTTAATGATTTCACAACCTTTCTGTTAGACCTTACGTGTATCTTAGCTTGTCATTGTTTTCTCAAATGTCTAGTAATTGCTTCCATATACCATATTTACGAAAAAGAATCCGTATGTGATCGCCTTCTTGATTGTTCTTTATTTAATTATTACTCTTAAATATTATGTATTATTTGTTCTTTAAGCAGGTGTGCTTTATGGAGGATCGTCGGGGTAGCGAGGGGGTGATGCTATACAGCCAAGATCATCCTAGCCCCTCCCTCCATGACTCACACCTGCCATTCATATTGCCTTGGGCCTATCATGGATAGAGCCCCTCCCACCTCCAGGAGTAGCACGTGAGCTGCTCCTGTGAGGGTTGTTGTCTAATAAAATATACAATCAGTTGGTAACGGAATCTGTACGTGTCTGGTCGTCCTTTCTCCTTATCTCCTATTCACATTAGATTATAGAAGTATCCACGATCTCGACTTTATAATACTCCCACATACTCATGGGTGTGTGGCATCGTTTTTACACCTTTGAAAGCTAAGGTGAAACTTAAACACAGGTAATTCTATCGCCATGATTTAGAACAACTGTTAGTAAACAATAAAAATAAATCATAACTTAATATGCACTGATTTGAATACATCCTGATTGATATCAAAGAGCAGAACCTCCTTGCTATGGAGTTGTATGGGGCAAAGTTTATGGCAAGCCATTTGTGTAATAATTCGATAAACACTGTTCATCACTCAATAAACACTGTTTATCAACCTAAAACACAGTTTGTCATTTGAAAAACAATGTTTTACCTTGAAAAACAGTGTTAATCGAGCGATAACAATGTTTAAAGAGCAGAAACAATGTTTGTCAATGTGAAACAGTGTTTCTCCTCGATACACAGAGTTGTTTGGAAAATTTTGTATATCAAGCGATAACGGTACATTCTTAGCTAAAGTTTGATAAACAAAATTTTTAATGCCAGAAACAGTGGTTTTCCTACATAAACAGTGTTTATCACAGTGAAACATTGTTTATTAGTAGATAAAGAGAGATTTTAGATCATGATCCTTGTTTCTCCTCGATAAACATCGTTTCTCCTCGATAAACATCGTTTCTCCTCGATAAACATCGTTTCTCCTCGATAAACATCGTTTCTCCTCGATAAACATCGTTTCACCTCAATAAAAATTGTTTCTCCCAGATTAAAATTGTTTCTGCTTGATAAACATCGTTTCCCCTCCAGAAATGCTGCTTTTCCTCCAGAAAAACTGTTTCTGCTTGATTAACAGTGATTGCCAATGTCCTGGTTGACCACTACCCCTGGTTGCCCAACACTCAGGGCATCCTGGACTAAGGGCAACTGGGGTAGGTGGGCAACTGGGGTAGGTGGGCAACTGGGGTAGGTGGGCAACTGGGGTAGGTGGGCAACCAGGGAAGTTGGTAGGCTAATGGATTTGTGGGCGGGCAACCATGTAAGCAGGTGGGTAAGCAGGTGGGAAACCAGGCAGGGAACCGGGTAAGTGGGGAACCGGGTAAGTGGGAAACCGGGTAAAGGGCAACCGAGAAATACCCAGTTCCCTGGATGCCCACCCAGTTCCCGGTTGCCCAGCTAGTTCCCTGGTTTTCCTATATAAACAGTGTTTGCCCTGGTTGCCTGCACATTTCCCTTGTTGCCCACCCACTACCGCGGCCTAGAGGGCAACTGGGGTAGCGGGCAGCTAGTCGGCAACATGAGTGTTGCAACCATGGGCAGTGGGCTACACTGTTTGTACAGGGAAAACAGTGTTTATCAAGGAAAAACATTGATAAACACAGTTTCTCGTCGATATCGATATCAGAGTTTGAATGTGATGAACAGTGTTTCTCCTTGATAAACAGTGTTTCTCCTAACAACTTTTCTCCTTGATATCAGTATCATATTTTTTCCAGTTTACCCGATTACCCATCGGCTTCCTGGTTTACCCGGTTGCCCATTGGCTTCCCGGTTTACCTGGTTGCCCATTGGCTTCCTGGTTGCCCACCGCGTCCAAGTTGCCCATCTGCTTCTGATGTTGCTCACTCACTTCCCTGGTTGCCCATGCGGTTGCCCATGCGGTTGCCCATGCGGTTGCCCATGCGGTTGCCCATGCGGTTGCCCATGCGGTTGCCCATGCGGTTGCCCATGCGGTTGCCCATGCGGTTGCCCATGCGGTTGCCCATGCGGTTGCCCACGTGGTTGCCCACGTGGTTGCCCACGCAGTTGCCCACCCGATTGCCCACCCGATTGCCCACCCGATTGCCCACCCGATTGCCCACCCAATTGCCCACCCGAATGCCCACCCGAATGCCCACCCGACTGCCCACCCACTTCCCTGGTTGCCTAACTTTCCAAGTTGCCCAACTCCCCCGATTGCCCAACTCCCCCAGTTGCCAACCCCCCAGTTGCCCAACTCCCCCGGTTGCCCAACCCCCCTGGTTGCCCACCTACCCAAGTTGCTCTTAGTCCAGGATGACCTATGCCAGTTGGGCAACGCAGGTTAGTGGGGAACCCATGACGTTTATCGTGGAGAGATGATGTTTATTGAGGAGAAAAGATTGATGTTTATGGACCAATCGATGTTTATCAAGGAGAAACGATGTTTATCGACGAGAAACAATGTTTATCGAGGAGAATCGATGTTTATCGAGGAGAAACAATGTTTAACGAGGAGAATCAATGTTTATCAAGGAGAAACAAAGTTTATCAAGGAAAATCGATGATTGTCGAAGAGAAACGATGTTTATCAAGGAGAATCAATGTTTATTAAGGAGAAACAATGTTTATCAAGGAGAATCAATGTTTATCAAGGAGAAACAATGTTTTCCAATATGAAAATAATGATATCAAGCTGAACTATTGATATCGGTTGATATAAAAGAACTCTTGTGTATCAAAGAGAAACCTTGGTTTACCTTCAGAAACACTGTTGATCGAGCTAAACATTGTTTTTCAATGGGAAAAGGCTGTTTATCAAGCTTAAACATTGTTTATCAATTGAAAAACAATGTTTTAGCTTGATAAACAGTGTTTTTCAATTTGAATGTTGATATCACTCGAAAGACATAGTTATGAGGTAAAACATTGTTTTTCAAATGACAAACAGTGTTTTAGGTTGATAAACAGTGTTTATCGAGCGATAAACAGTGTTTATCGAATTATTACACAAATGGCTTGCCATAAAAGTTCCCCCACTATGATAAGGGAGTTATCAGGGACAATGCATTGGTTATAAAACTTAGACCAATACATCTTTCACAATTGCTTGAATATATGATTATTTATCTGATATTTTTTCATAAATTAATCAGGGCCTGGCTCATTCTAATATCACTAAGCATAATATTATGAATTGCTTTGTATGTGTTGGCAGGTGGGTGGTTGGAGTAATCATGGTGATTAACAGATAAAATATTCAGGGGGGGGGGGGGCAAACTTTTTTGTGTGTGTATGCGTGTGTGTGTGTAGGGGGGGGGGGGGGGTCGGTATGTACCATCAAAGATTATAGTATGTTCTATAATCTTTGGTACCATTTTCGTCCACCGTACAATACACAAACAGGTTTCGGCTGCTCTGACCATGACCACCTGCCGCCTCCCGGCGATGGGCAGCGGCAGGCACGCACCCGTCATGACGGCCCCTAAACTGACTGGCGATATTGGGATAATTAGAAAAGCATCCTGGATTAACTCTGTATATGTTAATGTTACTGTACCTATTTCCATCCTTTTATAATTCCTCCCACATTATTAATCTGAGACTAAATGACTTCCAGAATTATACCAATACACTTACACCACGACTAATATGGGGCCTAGTTTACCCAACGTCTGCTTATCATTCATCCTGGTCGATCATTCAAGCTTTTAAACTACTATTCATTATGATATTACTCGCAATAGAACGTTTTTTGTTTGGTCAATATAAAGAATATACACCTAACAACCGCCCGCCCCCAAATGCAGGTAAAAAATGATGTGGGTGGGTAAAACCCCCAAGTTCCCCACCTTCCTTGGCGGGTGAATGAAGGTGAGAAAGAGACAGAGAGACAGACAGCAAGTGTAGACATTAGCGTCCATTGCGATGTGTTTGAGTGATTCGGGATTCAAGTATATTGTAAATTATCATATTGTAGTCATGTTGATCAACATGTATATAAGCGAGAGGGGTGGGTGGGTTGGTGGGGGAGGGGGGGGGGAGTAATTGAGAGAGAGAGGGTGTGTGTAAGAGAGAGGGAGAGAGAGAGTGAGCCTTAAATCTCCCGACATGCCTATCTGACTGTCCTCAACTTGAACCCTATCATTATATAACAAATTTAACACTTTTTTTTGTTTTTACAACAGACTTTATTACTGACACCTGCCATCAGGGCATATACATTTGGCAATATGCCCCATTTCGCACACCCATACTCATGGGTGTGTGGCATCATTTTCACACATTTGAAAGCTAAGGTGAACTCTAAACAGAGGTTATTGTGTGTTCAAAAATCAACATGATTGTTACAAGGTCAGTCTTAATTAGAACAATGTTAATAAGTAATAAATGATTAGTAATGGTTTAGGTAGGTTTGAAAAGATGTTTTGTTCCCGTCATCTTGGTTTGGAATTCTGGCATGTTGACGAAAGGATTTTAATGTTATTTTAATGGAATTTGGGTCGGAAATTTTCTTGCCAGGATATATTTACATCATAGGGGCATTCCCCACCCATTTAGCTTTGACAATTTTGGGTTTTGAAAGCATTATTTTATCACATTCTTTTTGCTAGTATTGAGTCGTGCGAAATAAATTATTTGACGATTTTTTATACTAAATGAATCGTGGACGTTCACTGATATTCCAGTTGGTTATATTCTACCCTTGGTTCGACTGAAAAAGGTGTATTCTTTGAGTAATTTGATGTTTTAATGTGATACATGTCAGGCCCATAGGCCGCGATATTGAAGCTATATTCGGCGAGGTTCACTGAGCAAATAATTATTTGTTCCAAACGGTGGAAGTATTGTGAATAATATCGCCAAAGGTATCACATATGATGTAGTCTATTCTGTCCTGTTTAAATGTTAGTTGTGTTGAATGATCCTGACATGGTATAGGCCTATTTCCAGTGTTTAAATGTCGGTCCATAGGCTTCAGTGCTGACATTTTTAACATGGTAGACGACGGTACCACAGTGTTTTCTCATTTATTACAACTTAAATAATTCATTTCACTGTTTTAAATCTAGTAGAATTTGAGTTATAAAATCAGTTCGAAATTTAAAATAATTACCTCACAATGAAAAAGGGAATGGGAGAGGGAGCGGGAGAGGGATTGGGACAGGGACAGGGACAGGCAACACAACAACAGCACAACACTGAACAGTGACCAAAAAAAGTAGCTAAACAGGGTTCCATTTGTGGTATGAAGATACTAAGGTATAGAGACAACTTGAAAGAGAAAGATAGTGGGAGAGGGAACAAGGAGAGATGAGGATGTGGACCCTATACTGTACAAATGTATTTATGTTCTTCAAAAGCTGGGTTACACCAGAACATCCTACCACCATGGGAGGTGCTGGACCCAGTGGAAATAAAATCTTTAAAAAAAAAAAATACTGTCCCACTAGCAAATCCCGGGTATAAATTGCTAGTCTAATTTTATCATCGGAATTGGAGACATAGGAGATTTAGGATTTATCTGGAGTTTCAGCTAAAGAATTTAAGGTTTGTAGAAGTAAAGGGGCATGGGGGCGGGGGGGGGGTCATATATCTTTTAAAATGGCTTCCCTATGATGTACCAAGGTCTTAATTAAACGAATTATTGCATGAATTTCATTTTAGTTTAGTTTTTTAAGAGATGTTGGTGGTTTTAAGATTGCATTTCGATCATAAATGTTCTCTATGGGTATCTAACACTGACATCTTATGTCTAATCCTTTTACGTATTACTCTTAGACTTAACCGATTTTAAAAATTCTTTCACTGGTTATGTGGTATAGGGGACTTTTCCCACAATATGGACGAACAGATTTAAAAATTATTTCAATATTTAGTGTCTTTGGACTTGTCATAATATGGATTTCAATGCAAGTATTTAGATTTTTCAAAATTTCCGACAAAGATCTTGGCTGTTTTACGGAGCAAGGGGGGTCATATAATTATCTTTCAAAAATGCCAATCCCAACGATTTAGACAATAAATGGTCACTTCATTACTGCAATAGATATGCAATGACCATTGCGCAATGGTAGCGCAATAAAAATACATTGACATTGCAGTTGGAAATCTTGTATACAAAAAATCGCCCATGACTTTAAAGTTGCATTTTGAGTGAAAATTTCCTATACTGGTTATGTAGTCTAGGGGACTTTTCCCACCATATGGATGAAAAGATTTTAAAATTATTTCAATATTTAGTGTTGTTAGAGTTGTCATGAATTTCAATGCAAATCCTATATGGATGGCAAAAATTTAGATTTTTCAACATTTCCGACAAAAATTTTGACTGTTTCAAAATTGTTGCCTTTTCCAAAAGTGTTGCCTGCTTCAAAAATGCCAATTCCAACGATTTAGACAATAAATGGTCACTTCATTACTGCAATAGATATGCAATGGCCATTGCGCAATGGTAGCGCAATAGAAATACACTGGCATTGCAGTCGGAATTCTTGTATAAAAAAAATCAGCAATAATTTAATGGGAAAAGATCCTTTAGTGATCTAAATAATAAATGTAACTTGATGATTGTTGTAGAATGTAATATAGCAAAGGAATAAGATACTGCAATGCCAGTGCAATAGAATTACACTCCTATTGCACTCAACTAGAGACTTGACTGCAATAGGAGTGTAATTCTATTGCACTGGCATTGCATTGCACTCCATTGCACTCCATTGCACTCCCATTGCAGTCGCCATTGCACTCCATTGCACTCCATTGCACTCAGTGCCCATAGGGCTATTACATGTTTTCAGCTTACTTCAAATTCTGCCTTTATATTTCTACAAATAGCAGGCTTATTCATCTTAGCACCAGAAGTCACCACCAACCGCCACGCCCCCTAGTGTATCCCACCAGAACTGACATTCCTTGCTCATTCTCTCTCAAACCACCGCCATTGAAATACCTGTTCACTATTTCTCATCCATCGCCATCCGTTTGTTCGTTATGGCGGCTAAAACAGTTATATATCGTAACTGTAAGACTGGATGTGGCGGTAGACATACTGGACCATGGGGTATTACTCGTTGCAAGTTTGTTAATGCTGCTAAACAAAAGGCTGTGGACGCCGGTAAGGAAGAAGATTGGAAAAACTATTTGCAGGTGGATGAAACGAAGCCCAAATCTTGCCTCGCCGAGGGGAAAGATGCTGCTAGTGATGACGAGTTTGAATTCACTTTTTCGCTTGACGATGAGGATACTATTCGTGATGATGCAGCTAGGATTTTGGCTGTCCAAAGACAACAGCAGGAGTATATTAGAAGTCTAACTTCTTTGGTGGCCGCCCTTACCCTTGCGTTGGCGGGCCGCCAGGCCAGAGACCCGGGGTCTGCTCCCGGTAACGCTGATGTGGTTGGAGCCATAACAAGTTAACCACAGCCTTCGACCCGATGGTCGAGAAGAGAGAGAAATCTATTCACTTTCGTCTGGAGTATTATGCGATCCATCTTGAAAAAGGTACGGCTTTAAAGAGTATTGACTACACCAAGCTTTTGTTTAATGAACTTATGTATGGGATGACAAGGGTTCTCCGCTACTTGCTTGATGAGAACTGGTTGGACGAGTTAAAATCTTATCTCAGCCATGTCAGTTTTGTTGCCAGACATTCTTGTAAGGCTGTTTACTCTGATGAAGCATATTCAAGGTACGATTGTATTATGGTCGATGCAGTTACTGAAGGGGATGCTTACTTCAAATTATTAACATTGATTAAATAATTAATCCCATCTATAAGTCAAAAGTCTATTATGATTAGAAATTACAACAGTAATGAATTATCATTGGTACACAATTAGTAGACCACACTTAAGGCTTGCATTCTTGGAGTCAGCGGTCTTGTTGTTTCTGATGTGGGCCAGCCCAGCGAGGATAGTGAGGAGTTCTAGTAGCACATGTGAGGATGTATATTGGTATATGGTGGTGTAGTATATGTGTTAATTGTGAGGATGTATTTTGTGGTATGTGTTGAAGTTTTATGTGAGAGTGTGAAAGTGTGAACCACAGTTGGAGAGGGAAAATAAATAAGTAAGATTTGGATAAGACCATGAAATAATAAGAGAATAAAGTGTGAAGTGGAGGGAGAAGTAACAAGAGCCTGCTCGTAGGTCAACAAGTGCGGTAATTATTGACCTTGTGTTGTACTCACATATAATTATAAGAAAAAAAGAAAAGTATAATTGATAATTGAGAGAAAATTGATAATGAATGATAATAACAAAACAAGAGAATAAATAAGTAAATTGATAAACACATTGATAAATAAATTCCCAAAATGAATTTAACAACAATAGATCATAAAAAATAGATAAATAAAGGATGAATAAATAACCAAATAATCAATAGCCAGATCATGAATGAAAAATGAACAAATGAATAAATAAATAAATAAATAAATAAATAAATAAATAAATAAATAAATAAATAAATAAATAAATAAATAAATAAATAAATAAATAAATAAATAAATAAATAAATAAATAAATAAATAAATGAATAAATAAATAAATAAATAAATAAATAAATAAATAAATAAATAAGAAGTTAGTAAAGATCAGAACCATGACTTCACCGTGTGTAGATGAGGCTGTCTTGTGCATGCACTGTATGAGCTGCACCTTGTATTTCTCTATTGTCCGCCATATTCCTGTGTTTGTGGCGAGAAATGTTTTACTATTACTTGTGATACACCAGGGCTGGAGGCTGGAGCTCAGCCAGTGAGGAACAGGTATCAGTGAAGTTATTGATCATTGGTAAAACAATCTATTAAACCTGCATTCTCTGCTATTATGATAACTAATATAATGAAGTTATTGATCATTGGTAAAACAATCTATTAAACCTGCATTCTCTGCTATTGTGATAACACATTCTCTGCTATTATGATAACAAATATATGAAGTTATTGATCATTGGTAAAACAATCTGTTAAACCTGCATCTTTAATTGGGAGGTATATATAACATAGTCAGAGAATGCAGCTTTAATTGGGAGGTATATATAACATAGTCAGAGAATGCAGCTTTAATTGGGAGGTATATATAACATAGTCAGAGAATGCAGCTTTAATTGGGAGGTATATAACATAGTCAGAGCTGTCAAGGTGGATTAATGTCAACAGAAATATGTGATGTATCACAGAATAATGAGTCAAAAGAGAAAATATTCTTAAAAGTTTTAAAAGAACATTTGCTCAGAAAGTATTTGATTCTTGGGAGTTTAGTACTGCTAGTAGCATGAATACTAAATCATACCAAAGATTGTATAGAATATATCTATACATATCTGAGGTAATCCTAAGGAGTATATGTGGTGTGTTTCATGAAAATGAGTCATAAGTCGCAAAATTGATATTTTTTAAAGTGTTTTTTTTATAAGATCATATTATTGGAATGTTCTAATTCTTGAGGGGTTCATCACTTATAGCTATATCAATCTATATTTCAAATTTCAGGACAATCTATGTAATATATCCTTTCGTTTTAAAGGTCGTCATATGGACTACATTTAGTTACTTTACTGTTTATTGAGCCCCAAAAATATTGGAAACTTTTCTTTTCAAAAACGAAAATATCAAACTTAAAACCTAGAAATACTTATTAGATGATTAGACTGTTTACTATCATTGGAATCGGCTTGATCTCATCTTTTCAGATATAATGGTATCTCAAAATCTATTTTTTGCGACTTATGACTCATTTTCCTAAAACACCTCACATATTTGACTACTTTACTAATGGTCGGCCATAACAAATATAGCTAAATTATTTCATGTGTAAAAACAAAAAGTTTACTACTTTACTACTGAAAAATATAACTTACTTTTCATGTGTAAAAACACGTAGTTGCTGACTGCTGACTTATTAGAAAGTCAAGAACTATTATTGTTTGAAGAACTATTATTATTTGAAATCTGCCTGATCTCATCATCAATATAATAACATCTGAAAATTGATTTTCTGTGACATGAGACTCATTTCCCTGTAACATATACATCACATATAGACTCCCTCACTTACACTAATACACACATACATAACACCTCCCCCTCCCCCTCCCTCCCCCTCCCTCCCCCTCCCTCCCCCTCCCCCTCCCTCCCCCTCCCTCCCCCTCCCTCCCCCTCCCTCCCCCTCCCTCCCCCTCCCTCCCCCGCCCATGCATGTTGGTCCCCTTCCCCTCAACTCCTAACAATAATTTTTTGTCACATGTTGTTGGACCCCCTCCTCCTCATCCCTTCCCCCTCCCCCTCCTCCTCATCCCTTCCCCCTCCCCCTCCTCCTCATCCCTTCCCCCTCCCCCTCCCCCTCATCCCTTCCCCCTCCCCCTCCCCCTCATCCCTTCCCCACTCTCCTTCCCTTCATTCCCTCCCCTCTTCCTCTCTACCCACTACCCCTAACAATATACTATTTGTTTTATTTGATCATAATATCAGAGTTGTACATAACAATATACAACTCTGATAATATCCATAATTTCCAGGTTCTCCTAATCAAGATCTTATTACTTTCTTGTCTCATTCTTCATTCTAAATTAAATTAATACATTAACAAAATTATTATTTTATAAATGCCCGGAGACATTACAACTAATTGATTGATTGATTTGACTTTTATTTCCACGACTTTATAAATGTTACAGGGAATTGGGATAACTGGTCTATCTGTAGTACATATCTTCCTAGCATACCACCTTTGTTTACCTTGGTTTTATGTTAGTCAGTAGAAATATAAAAATACAATGCAATGGTAATCTTATTAAGAGACTGAACTGTCTCTCTCATCAACTACAGAAATACAAATACATCCTACATAAAAATACTCCATGTGAAACAATCTGGTAGTTAGGAACATCTTATTAAATCTGACAACATGCTAAATATATATTTGATGGTGTTTCCGTCTATTCAAGTCTTACATGGTTGAGTATGATCTTTTGCAAAAATAACGAATGACATAGTTATCTGAGGTTTTAACACAATTACAACAAGGTGTCTTTAATCTCAGGGCCTTCAATATATTAAGACAAAAATAAGTCTGACTATACAATGATTTATGGGTCCGTATCAAACACATATTGGTTCTTTAGGTAGATCCTATAATCCTATAATCCTTTTCGTTCCATAGGTATGGGGCTGAAAAGATTAGGGACCTTTTTATTTTCTCAGTTTTAGGAGTTGTTATTAGTAATTTAGGTTTTTTACCTGCTCCTGATCTGAGCCTCTCTTTTTGTTTTTAGTTTTGGAATTGATAGTTCGATATGTAGGTCATCAACCTAATATCTTTGGATAATACTAATCTAAAACATTGTTTGAGTGCACCTTCCCAGTGGACAGTGCAATTTGATGTACTAGTGGACACACATCAATGACTGACCATCCACTGACCAGTACCCTGTGACTGCTCACTGACCACCAACTGACCACAGCAGGTACCCAGTGACTGCTCACTGACCACAGCTAGTGACCAGTGACCACCCACTGACCACAGCTAGTAACCAGTGACTGCTCACTGACCACAGCAGGTACCCAGTGACTGCTCACTGACCACAGCTAGTAACCAGTGACCACCCACTGACCACAGCTAGTAACCAGTGACCACCCACTGACCACAGCTAGTAACCAGTAACTGCTCACTGACCACAGCAGGTACCCAGTGACTGCTCACTGACCACAGCTAGTGACCAGTGACCACCCACTGACCACAGCTAGTAACCAGTGACCACACACTGACCACAACTAGTGACCAGTGACTGTCCAGTCTTGTCTCCTCAGTCTCTTTAGTGGACACTTTACACTCATAAACATGTTTCCCTGCCATTACCTCCCTGCCTCCCCCCCCCCCCCCCATCCCCCATACACTCACACCTAAAATAAATATCAAAATCATTAATTTATTACATATCACATGATACATACATGCTCATGCTCATGTTTCATAAGCAATGAATAGATTAAATAAAATTATTAATTTTATATGCCTGCGTTCCTCTTTACAGTCTGTAGTGACTTCTGAGAATTTCATAAAGGTAGGAAAACATGTTTACTCAATCATCGTTTTTTTTTCCATTTTCAAAGATAATTGTCAAGTATAGAGACGTCCATAATGAATAAAATTAGATAATGATGATCTAACACAATGTGTGAGTGCCCTCCCCCCAAACCCACACACTCATCCCACTCAGAAGAAACAGTGATAGATGAATGGAAAATAGTGAATACAAAATAAAATGTGTGTGTGTGAAATGTATCCCATGATGCATTGCTGGAGAGTATACAACTTCCCCTATACCACCCTACAGTATGTTTACAGAAATATCTCACCATCTTCTGGTGGTTTATGATGGTTTTATACAGGTTCTGATGACCTCTGATTATCTGATGACCTCTGATCATCTGATGACCTCTGATCATCTGATGACCTCTGATCATCTGATGACCTCTGATCATCTGATGACCTCTGATCATCTGATGACCTCTGATCATCTGATGACCTCTGATCATCTGATGACCTCTGATCATCTGATGACCTCTGATCATCTGATGACCTCTCATCATATAGCTTATCACCTTGTGGTGTGTACCAGTATGGTTCATACAGTTGTACCCGCCTCCCTATGTAGTCCTCCCTCTCCCTCACCTGGTCCTTCCCCATACCCTCTATATCTACTATTATACCAGTCTGGTATAACCCTACCCTGGATGTGTGCCTAGTGACAGGGAGGGAGTCCACCCACCCTGTCAGCTCTGATAGGGATATATATCCCTGGCACACTGTAAGCTCCTCTACTTGTGTGTGTGTGGCTGAGCTCCATGCCTGCAGTACAGGCAGGACATGGGCAGGCCCACCTACTGGTGGTGAAGTGATGGGTAGATCAGATCTATTTAGCCATATCTCTACCTCCCTACAGGCAGGTAGGCTGGTCAGCAGCTCCCCCCACTTGGTGTAGGCACCCGGGGGTGGAGCACCAATTGTAGCATATTCATTACAATAAACCTCAACCAGATCCACCCTGAGGTGTGTGTGGGTGTGTGTGGTGTGTGTGGTGTGTGTGGTGTGTGTGTGTGTGTGAGGTGCAGGGCCTGGTGCCCCACAGTGCTGGTGCAGTAGTGCTACACCATCACCAGGACACCAGGCCCATATGTTGTAGTGTTGTGTGTCCTGCGTCACATCCACCAGCCCCCATCTGCTGGTGGCTGGGATGTGGTAGTAGTGGTAAATGAAGGGTCCAAACACATCCTTCCCCCTGTAAGATAAAGAGACAAGTCTGTAGATAAACACATTACATGCACACCTCCTTATACTCATGTACACACTCTACATGTATAATGTATGCATACATTAGCCATTGTAAAGTGTAGACAAACAGATGAGAAGAAAATTGAAACAATCAGAAAAAAAAAATATTCAAGGGATTTCTTTTTTGATTTTTGTCTGTTTCATCTTTTTATGAGATGGATAACCAACAAAAATAGAGATCTAACCTAGAAAAATATTTTTATTTTCACAGAGAAGCTGGTGGCAGCTTCTTTTGTGCCACTCCCCGCTACTGTCTGTTACTTCCTGCACAAGGCACCCTCCTCTATTTCAGGGAAAAATTAATATTTTCCAATTATTTTTTCACTGCACCTACTCTAAACTGCTTCCTTAACATAATGATTGGGCTAACTAAGAGACAGGAATTATTATTATTAAAGATGTGGGAGACAGTCTTCCTGTTCACTCCCTCCAGCCCCTTCAGCCCATACCAACCCTCCGAACTCTGAGAAAAATAAATTTTCTTGGATTATTTTTTCGATGAGGTGAAGTGAGTGGCCCGGGCAAAAAATGGGAAAGGGCTACTGAACATGAAATATTTATGGTTCTTTGTGTGGAAGGGAGGAGGAAACATAAAATGGTCTCATTGGTTTAACATGGGATCCTATGGGGCCTCCTCACCCTGCAGCACACAGACCGGGGGGGGGGGGGGCAACAATTTCACTCTAGATCTAGTTTTTAGGATGCGCAGGCAGGGACAATTAGGGGAAAAAAAAAAAAAGAGAAAAGAAAATGGTCCCATGGCCCACTGACCCAGATAACATGACCCACTGACCCATATTAGTCCACCATCCCAGCAGCAGCAGGGAGGGCAAACCTGGGTTTTTTTTCTTTTTTTTCACTCTAGAGACAGTTTGATGGTTGCAGAGCAGGAAACCATATAATTATTATTTGCCATTAAATATAATACAAAATGGCGTCCCCCCTCCTCCCAGTGTATTGTCTATGGGGGTCATACACTTTACACTCACACACTACTACACTGTACATCTCTACCTACCTCCATGTCTATCTATCTACTCCTGTCTCTAAGGGGCTCTGTTTCTGTCTCTTTTTGTGTCTCCTTTCTCTTTTTTATTGAACCAAATAGTGTAGCCCAACCACAGAGACACACACCCACTCAGTGAATCAGGATAGGTTGTGTGTGGTTGAGTGTTGTTGTGTGTGGTTGTGTGTGGTTGTGTGTGGTTGTGTGTGGTTGTGTGTGGTTGTGTGTGGTTGTGTGTGGTTGAGTGTGGTTGTGTGTGGTTGGGTGTGGTTGGGAGTGGTTGAGTGTGGTTGTGTGTGGTTGAGTGTGGTTGAGTGTGGTTGAGTGTGGTTGAGTGTGGTTGGGTATGGTTGAGTGTGGTTGAGTGTGGTTGGTTGTGGTTGAGTGTGGTTGAGTGTGGTTGTGTGTGGTTGGGTGTGGTTGAGTGTGGTTGGTTGTGGTTGAGTGTAGTTGAGTGTGGCTGGGTGTGGTTGAGAGTGGTTGAGTGTGGTTGTGTGTGGTTGTGTGTGGTTGAGTGTGGTTGGTTGTGGTTGAGTGTAGTTGAGTGTGGCTGGGTGTGGTTGAGAGTGGTTGAGTGTGGTTGTGTGTGGTTGAGTGTGGTTGTGTGTGGTTGAGTGTGGTTGTGTGTGGTTGTGTGTGGCTGAGTGTGGTTGAGTGTGGTTGAGTGTGGTTGTGTATGGTTGGGTGTGGTTGTGTGTGGTTGAGTGTGGTTGAGTGTGGTTGAGTGTGGTTGTGTGTGGTTGAGTGTGGTTGGGTGTGGTTGAGTGTGGTTGAGTGTGGTTGAGTGTGGTTGAGTGTGGTTGTGTGTGGTTGAGTGTGGTTGTGTGTGGTTTGGTGTGGTTTAATGGGATTCAGTTCAGTGTATTAATATAATTTAGGTAGCATTATATATAATGTAGGTTATACATATATCATGTAGGTCACACATATATAATGAGGGTTCCATATATGATCAATTCTATTTTTTGGTTACCAGGGGGCTGAAAAATGGTCAATTGTCAAATAGGGCTGAATCTGAAGATATTTTTTCACACTGAAACTACATTTGTGAACTTCCCAGTGAAATTAAATGAAGAAGAAGTAATAAATAAAATACCTGAGGCGAGACTTGGGCTTCGACAATTTATTATTTTGAATAAAGTTATATAATAAAAGATTTTTGTTTTGTTGATAAAATATTTAAGATGAGAATTTATATGAGTATAAATTTGAAGTAAAGTGATAAAATTATACAATGGTTTAGAATTATTGTATTGTATAAGTAAGAATTGGAATATTATTGAGATACAGCCTGGTACCAGGTGTGTATTAATTAGTGTGGGTGGGTGGGAAAATTTTTCGTCTTTAAAGTGATGTGTAAGGTTTGAAGAACGAGTAGAGAAGGGAGAGAAGGGGTTTGTGGGAGAGAGAGGTACCTGGCTGTAAGGATAGGGGGAGCCACCAATGCCTAGGAATTCATATCTAATTCCCGCAACATGTTTTGCAAGATGAAGCCCCAAGTAAGTAAACCATGCATATGCCATGGGATGTACTCAAATCTTGACGATTTTACTAATTATGTCTCTAGATATATCTGGATTTCTGTGTTCATGACATGATAAATATATACATCTATTTGTCTCAAACCTCACAGACATACTTTCATTGAATCATTCTCAAATGATAATGATGGATTCGAAATCTGAGTCCTGAGTATATTTTATAGTTGTGCTTAACTTTATGTTAGCAATCATGAATACACTGTAAACGTTCAGGGGAAATCTACAGAGGACTTTGATACTTTGATACTTTATTCACTCTTAGCCGAAGGCATATGCACAGTATAATAGTCAAGGTTAGCCAAGGTTAGTCATCAGTTGTTTGGTTTATAACACTATAAAACTAAATGGATAATACTTTCAGCCTGACACTGGCATCTAATAAAGGTTTCTGTCATGTACAAGGACTAGATATACATTTCCAATGGTAATTACTCTTTTACGCTAGGCATACACATTATTTTTAATGATTATATTTAATGACTGTACTTTGGAAGAGACTTCATGATAAAACTCAGTTGATCGAATCAAAAAAGGAATTCAATAAGTATTTAAAACATGTATACCCAAGAGACTTAGACCAATATCTTAGAGAGCCCATTGTAGGGCAGGAGCATGTGAATCTTAACTAATAATGTTTAACAGGACAACAATTTGTCTACTTACAACTACAAGGTGTGTAATGCCTTACTTATTAAAGATTGAGATATTGATGGGTAGTTATTCAGGGAGGATGGGTGGGGTGACCCTTATTTAAGGATCAACTATACTGTTTACTTCTTATGTTGTATAAATTACCTTATGTTTATCTATTGTTAGTGAAGAAACCATTATTACACCATTAGACCAGACTCAATAATTCTTTGACACCTCTAGACCAGGTTAGTAATATCTATAATAACCAGGTTAATTCCTAACTGTATTGTTAGGAATGCTATCATAAGTCATAAATGGGTGATACTAAATAAAAAAAAATACCCTTTAAGGAGTTCTTAAGCCAGGAATTGTTTGATGTTTCCCATTTCATTTATAATTGCATACGCATGGTATGGGCATATGCATGGCATGCATATACATAGTGTAGGTAGTATATATACATAGTGTAGGTAGTATATGGGTCATTTCGCCCAGAACTGGACAATTGTTATGTGCATAATACAAGATTTCCTGATGATGGGTTATATTTCAAATTTACTGCAACAGTTTCAATTATCATTTAAATATGTTCCTGACATGTTCAACTTTGTGTGGATACCAATTGCACCAAAATACTTTCACTGGTTCAGTTTTTGTGCACCTTCAACTAAAGTCATGTTTTTTAGCATCATGTGCATAATATTTCTGACCCCTTCATACCAAACTCCTTCCCCTGACCTTTATTTAACAAGCTATGAACCCTAAACATTTGATTTATACGATCACATATTATAGTTACTTGCATGTGAATTTTGGTTGCTATTGTATGAATGTACAGTGAGATAGATGTATCAACATATTGTACTCATTTTTCAAAATGTAGACATTTTCATGTAGTACTAAAACCCATTTTTTAATTTCTCTTTCCTAAATCCATAAATCCTCAAAACCGTTCTATCCCCACATAAATTCATTATTTCATATCTTATTGGAATGGAAATTCTACTCTTTTTAATATAAGATGGCCCCATTTTTGCATGCTGATCATTTAAAAATCCTTGATCCCGATTATGCACATCACGCATCCCATTATGCATGTCACCTTTTATGTCAGTCTTCTTTTTGTGTTCTGTAATCACTTAAAAGTCCCAAAATAGTACAAAGAAATGCAAATCATTAATTAATTGGATGCCCTATTTCGTTTTATTCATGTAAAGTCCAGTATAATTGTCCTGAACTGACTTGTAAATCCAGAGAAATAAAAATCTTTTCAAAAATATTATCTTTGGTCCACTTTTACAATTCACTATGAATTACTATAGTTCCAGATATACATTAAAAGTATTTAAAACCAATCTGTAGGCAATTGTTAGTACAAAAAAGAATGAATTATCACTAGAAAAACATATAAACATGACTTTTAACAGATACTGTGGAAGACTATACAAAATTATGCACGTCACATGTTTCGTAGGTTTTGCTAGCATTTTTGTAAACCATCAAAGATATATCACAGAATAGTTGTAGACTAAAAAATCTAGCATGTCTAGCACTTAGAATCAACCTTAAAGCCATTCCTATATCACATTTAAATCACACCAAATCTGCATCAAAGTTTGAAAAAAATTGTTATATGGGGGTATTTTGATTGTGTTGGAGGCACGGGGATCAGTGTAGCGTCTGCTGAAGGGGAGACACTCTCAAAGTGCGTTGGAGGCACAGATATCACTGTAGCGTCTGCTGACTGGAGGACACTCAGAGTGCGTTGGAGGCACAGATGTCACTGTAGCATCTGCTGACAGGAGTACACTCTTGGAATGCGTTGGAGACATAGATGTCACCTTTAGTCCTCTAGCCTGAGTTGTCACACAACGTGGGCGTTTGGTGGGAGGATGTGCCTGATGACTGAAAGATATAGAAGGAATCAATTTTTAAATTTAGATTATCAAACTATGAATGTCATTCTATTCTCGTATCACAGAATGTGAAATACCTACGAAATAGAATTTGTATAACAAGAAAATTCTAGTGGTGGAAATGAGATTAAATGAGATTTAAAAAAGTTTTACCTGTCATCCTCACTCAAACGATCAAAGTCAATATCTTGAATGAGGGAAGGCAGAGCAATGGGTCCCATCTGAGGAACTTTGCTGGGGTGATTTGCTGCTTTTATCTTTCCCAACTTCCGTTGGAGGTTTGCATGACATTGAGCGGAATACTCCTTTGCCTTGCATTCTTTTTCGATGACATAACGGAGATGCCATTTCTTTGGGGAGTAGGATTTGGGTTGCTTCTTTGACTTCATAGTAACATCTTTGGAAAAATCAGAAGCAACATCTTGTAAAACTTCTAGGATAAATACGGGGTTTCTATGAAAGAAATTATTTCAATTAATTCATGGGTGTGTTCCACTGCCTTCCATTGTTTCTCTGCTATCCGGGCTGCCTTCCTCCGAACATCCCTCATGCGTGTGGCATGGGCAGCTTTGAAGACCTCTTCGCCCTGGGCCTCTTGCTGGTGTTCTCGCCATCTCGCCTGCAGTTGTGCATTAGTGAATTTTGTATGTTGCGCCATATCAGAATGCTGCAAATAGTTATCAAGAAATATAAAAAAGTGAGACAAAAACAGGCACTAAGTGATGAAAATCAATGACAGGGAAAAATACAAAAAATCAAATCTTAAAAGAAGCATTCAATTGTGGTACATATAGATAGGTAGATATATGGTGCACCTGCATACCACATATTGGGATGATACACCACTATTTAGCTGATTATTTTATAGATTTTGTACCTCTGCAGTATGTGCATAATTTTGAACATTCAATGTCATGCCTAATATTATAAAGTCAGCAATATCAATTATACACAGTATGAAAGCACTTATTATGATAATACAATACATGAAAAATTGAAATCATTGAAGTATTTCTGGAGACTGGGAATGACCTAAACATGATAATGTGTGTGTGCATAATAATCATTATGCATGTCACACAAAATACAGTTTTAGCCAGATATCAACCTAAATACAACATCTAATAGCCATAAATACTACTGTACTGACATGCTGGTTAAATAAGGATAATCTGGTGGCCAAATACAAAAGGCTAAGATAATGAGCGAGTCTGAAAAGACAAATTATGTATCCAATTTGGGCCCGCAGTTATGTGCATAATATGCAATAAACAACATAGCCTTTTAAATACTAAAGACACCCAGCCTAAATCACATTAGAATCATGGTTTGACATCATTTGTACATGAACAAATGAGCATAAGGCAAAGAAATGATGAATATATACTTGAAAATGATGTTTCAAAAGACATTGATACTACATTATGCACGTAACACTTGGACCAAGCTAGCTGGTTGCTCCACTCTTTAAACAGAGGTAGCATGAAAAGATGTGCATATTATCACTCACTGCTTGGACATGGCATGCAAGCAAGTTATGTTTCTTGATTAAAATACGAAATACATGCATAGTACTACAGTAATAATGTTTCCCGGGGGTTCACTTAACATTATTTGACAGTACTACCACATTTAAATAGGCATTCCAGACTTGATGTGCAAAATATTTGACCCAATAGACTGCTGGAAACCTAAAGACACTCACCTCTAATGGCTGCCTGTCTTGGTTGAAAATGTGTGCTCTCTGCTTCCGTTTTATTCAGTGAAAAAATGGCAAAACATTTTCCCACTCTTATGCACATAATGTTTCTTATGCATGTAACACGTTTGATGTTTTCTGAGAATTGACAGACTTTCAGTACACAGTTCTGCACCAAACTTCATACAATGATGCATTGGGATATTTAGAACATAATACTAGAAGAAATATTTTAAGCTTTGAATATTGACGATTTTAAGGAGGGTTCAATATGTGATATGTGCATAATTCGTAGCGGTGACAAAATGGGGTTTGGTTGGTTTGAAAGAATGCCAGTTAAAGAGTTTTGGCCCAATTCTTTTTTGATTTGGACATTTATGAGGGACCATATTTAACTTATCCAAGAGGTTATAATATTAGAAATTTGGGCATTTTATCATTTGATTCCAATGATTTAAATATACCATTATGCACATAACAAAACAAGAGGTGGACATAGTGCAAAGAAATTTAAAATGGAAAATATATTCGGGGGAACACAACAAATTTTTGTCAGGCTCTTGGATAATATAAAAACAATGAGCTATTATAAAAAAGGGCTATAGATGGATACCTTTTAAATGGGGACTCCTACAAAATAAGATAATGGTGAAAAATGGCCCAAAATGGTCCATGGGTGATGTTCAAAGGTGAAAGATGGCCAATTTAATTATTCAATGCATGGCAAACTATACATTTTCTGAAAGATTAATACATTCGGAACACATTAAAACAGATTTTGTGTAGATTAAAGAATAATTAAGAGCAGGGTGCCAAGAGCAATGGTGTGAGAGCCAGTTTTGACCAAGTGTCCAGTTCTGGGCGAAATGACCCATATTATCACTCACTGCTTGGACATGGCATGCAAGCAAGTTATGTTTCTTGATTAAAATAAGAAATACATGCATAGTACTACAGTAATAATGTTTCCCGGGGGTTCACTTAACATTATTTGACAGTACTACCACATTTAAATAGGCATTCCAGACTTGATGTGCAAAATATTTGACCCAATAGACTGCTGGAAACCTAAAGACACTCACCTCTAATGGCTGCCTGTCTTGGTTGAAAATGTGTGCTCTCTGCTTCCGTTTTATTCAGTGGAAAAATGGCAAAACATCTTCCCACTCTTATGCACATAATGTTTCTTATGCATGTAACACGTTTGATGTTTTCTGAGAATTGACAGACTTTCAGTACACAGTTCTGCACCAAACTTCATACAATGATGCATTGGGATATTTAGAACATAATACTAGAAGAAATATTTTAAGCTTTGAATATTGACGATTTTAAGGAGGGTTCAATATGTGATATGTGCATAATTCGTAGCGGTGACAAAATGGGGTTTGGTTGGTTTGAAAGAATGCCAGTTAAAGAGTTTTGGCCCAATTCTTTTTTGATTTGGACATTTATGAGGGACCATATTTAACTTATCCAAGAGGTTATAATATTAGAAATTTGGGCATTTTATCATTTGATTCCAATGATTTAAATATACCATTATGCACATAACAAAACAAGAGGTGGACATAGTGCAAAGAAATTTAAAATGGAAAATATATTCGGGGGAACACAACAAATTTTTGTCAGGCTCTTGGATAATATAAAAACAATGAGCTATTATAAAAAAGGGCTATAGATGGATACCTTTTAAATGGGGACTCCTACAAAATAAGATAATGGTGAAAAATGGCCCAAAATGGTCCATGGGTGATGTTCAAAGGTGAAAGATGGCCAATTTAATTATTCAATGCATGGCAAACTATACATTTTCTGAAAGATTAATACATTCGGAACACATTAAAACAGATTTTGTGTAGATTAAAGAATAATTAAGAGCAGGGTGCCAAGAGCAATGGTGTGAGAGCCAGTTTTGACCAAGTGTCCAGTTCTGGGCGAAATGACCCATATATACATAGTGTAGGTAGTATATATACATAGTGTAGGTAGTATATACATAGTGTAGGTAGTATATATACATAGTGTAGGTAGTATATATATACATAGTGTAGGTAGTATATATACATAGTGTAGGTAGTATATATACATAGTGTAGGTAGTATATATACATAGTGTAGGTAGTATATATACATAGTGTAGGTAGTATATATACATAGTGTAGGTAGTATATACATAGTGTAGGTAGTATATATATACATAGTGTAGGTAGTATATATATAGTGTAGGTAGTATATATACATAGTGTAGGTAGTATATACATAGTGTAGGTAGTATATACATAGTGTAGGTAGTATATATATACATAGTGTAGGTAGTATATATACATAGTGTAGGTAGTATATACATAGTGTAGGTAGTATATATACATAGTGTAGGTAGTATATATACATAGTGTAGGTAGTATATATACATGTATAGTGTAGCTAGTATATATACATAATGTAGGTAGTATATATATACATAGTGTAGGTAGTATATATACATAGTGTAGGTAGTATATATACATGTATAGTGTAGCTAGTATATATACATAGTGTAGGTAGTATATATATACATAGTGTAGGTAGTATATATACATAGTGTAGGTAGTATATATATACATAGTGTAGGTAGTATATATACATAGTGTAGGTAGTATATATACATAGTGTAGGTAGTATATATATATATATACATAGTGTAGGTAGTATATATACATAGTGTAGGTAGTATATATATACATAGTGTAGGTAGTATATATACATAGTGTAGGTAGTATATATATAGTGTAGGTAGTATATATACATAGTGTAGGTAGTATATATACATAGTGTAGGTAGTATATATACATAGTGTAGGTAGTATATATATATATACATAGTGTAGGTAGCATATATATACATAGTGTAGGTAGTATACACATAGTGTAGGTAGTATATATACATAGTGTAGGTAGTATATATACATAGTGTAGGTAGTATATATACATAGTGTAGGTAGTATATATATATATATACATAGTGTAGGTAGTATATATACATAGTGTAGGTAGTATATAGTGTAGGTAGTATATATACATAGTGTAGGTAGTATATATACATAGTGTAGGTAGTATATATACATAGTGTAGGTAGTATATATATATATACATAGTGTAGGTAGTATATATACATAGTGTAGGTAGTATACACATAGTGTAGGTAGTATATATACATAGTGTAGGTAGTATATATACATAGTGTAGGTAGTATATATATATATATACATAGTGTAGGTAGTATATATACATAGTGTAGGTAGTATATACATAGTGTAGGTAGTATATATATATACATAGTGTAGGTAGTATATGGTCAGTTCTCACGAAATGGGTACACGGGGGGTATTTTTGGCTAAAATTTCAAATGCATTGAAACTTTTTGCCACTTGCATATATCATTGTACATATATTGAAGGGTTCAAAATAAAAATTGGGAACACTAATTTTGAAAACTGTGCATTTGGTGGGATATTCATTTTCTAACGTTGCCATACGAATGCTTTTAGATAGAAACATGGTAGTGGTAATGAAGACCATTTTTTAGATTTCAATATTTTTGTTAATTATTTTTAAGCTAACGTTTCAACTGAAACATTGGTTGAAAATTGGATTTTTTTTTCATTTTTCTATTTTTAGGAACTACATTTGAAAATCGTATTATTATTTTGACACTTAAAATCAAAGGACATGGCCTTGTTCTATACCTTGTCAAATATTCATGATTTCTCAAAATCAATATTTTTTTATTGATTCTTATAGCAAAATGACATAGCTTTCCCATTATATTACATGTCATTGGTCTCAACTAAAATTATTCTGTACCATTATTTTGTGTTGCCACCCCACTGCTGCATCGGGGTGGCAACACCTGCTAAATTCAGTCCAAAAATAGCAGAAAAAATGTTAGATTGAAATTTAAAATTTTATGGCATGAACCTCTAAACAGATGCTTTAAAATGACTAAGTTTCATTAGATAATCTAAAATTGTTTAGGCACAGTTTTGAAATGAATGTCGTTGGGTTGGCAACGTTAACACTTCCCCAACATGACCTTTTTTTAATCATTCAGTTCTCATTGAAACAGTTTTTCGAGTATGTGATTAGTCAATATTTCAATTTAAAATAGAGTTGTTGGAGATTACATTCCATGAACAAATTCTGACTAAATATTTACTTTTCATCCTTTGGCAACCACTTCAAAAGAGCGTTGGGATGGCAATGTTAAAATTCCCCAAATCAAAAAGTGAATTTAAAGAAATTGAAAATATTTTGAAACACTATATTTGTTATGTATGAATAGCCAACAGGTGTAAGCATTATTACAGACACATATTATGATCATTTGATGTTTTTTACAATGCTGAGTAAACTTTATTTGACAAAATATATTTTTTCTCTTCAGAAAAGTGTGTAATTTAGGTAGTTTTCAGCATATAGGGCGGCCATTTTTTATTTTAGCTCTATAAAAGTATATGTCCCCTCAAAGGTCTATATAAGGTGCATCGTTTGATATAATATTTATTCATATACAAGAAAATGATTTTCATGTAGAGTCCAAAATTGCCTGTGTGCTCTTTTCGTGAGAACTGACCATATATACATAGTGTAGGTAGTATATATACATAGTGTAGGTAGTATATATATATATATATACATAGTGTAAGTAGTATATATATATACATAGTGTAGGTAGTATATATATATACATAGTGTAGGTAGTATATATACATAGTGTAGGTAGTATATATATGTAGCGATTCGCAGAGTCTCGACAATGAATAAACAACTTAACGAAGCCAATTCCCCGTATCTCTGTTTATTCCAGTCCGTAAAACAACAATCTATCCGGATTACCCGGCAAGGGTAGTGTATTACAATCCGGAGCACATAAAGGTGTCAGAACACATCAGGTAATATGATAAACACATACAATCAGATGACACATAATATAGGAATGACATGGAATATATAAACAGAGAAGATACTCTTGCAGGAGTATATAATAAGAATTGAGGTGTAGATAAGGGATAACAAAGCATTTAGATATACTCTACTAGTAAATGCAGGGGATCAAACGCAGATTCCTCTGTGTTAAAGCAAAGGTACCAATCCTTTATGGATTGGCCCTAGAGGTATGTAGCGAAACTACTACAATACCCCCCCCTTATTTTTAGATTTTTAAAAACCCTTTTGAAAAATCGTCATAAGAACAACTAAGTACAAAGTACTACAAGGTTTTATACGGATAAATAAAAAGAGAATTCACAATGCGAACCTGGAAAATTAGAGTTAAGGTAGGTCTTCTTGGTGACAAAAAGGAGCAGCAAATGGTGTCCTAGCTACATACTTAACACAGACCAGGTCGCTACATCTCTAATGTAAGAAAATCCGAACTAAACAAGTGAAATGACAACAGTCAAGTAAATAAAAGAGGTAAAACACATAAAGGAGCATCCATGTCCTAACTACATAGGAAAACATGTTGAGGATTATTGATATATTTCTACACGTAGAAAAATAAAAATCCGGATACAAAAAGGTGCTTCCTGAGACCTCGAAGACATATAGAAAAATAGTAGGTTGAACAATACAACAACATAATCAAACACTAAATGTCTTTTGTCAAATATGAAATGCAACTACTTTCCGTCAGCATTGTCATTGGCACTGGTGTCGGTACTAGCAGCCGGAGCAACCTGCCCGTGGGGATTCACCAAGGTTGTAGGGCTAAACAGCCAGTTTGGTATTTCATAAAGTCCCGGGTTCTGTACATCACGACGTGGAGTGCCAACGGGAGGCATCTGCTGTTGATCCAACGCCTGGACTGGAACTTGGTTCGGGGCTTGCTGAGCCAATGCTGGGTTTGGCGGAAACTGAGTCGGAGCCTGCTGAAGTGTCCTAAGGAGATTCGACAGCATGAGCAACTGAGGTAGCTGTTGCGGGTCCAACGGAAGGGCAGGAGTCATCGCCAGAGGAGTAGGGGCCGTAGAAGTTAATGCTGCGCCGACGGACGGATCCGCGGACTGCTTGGTTACTTCGGAGTCAGGGGTAGAGTTGCTTTCGCGATCCAGCATGGATTTTAACCGAAAGTTTTCTTCTTCAAGGCGGCGAACTCTACCATCACTGGCGGCCAGACTACGCCTTAGTCCCTCTACAACTCCTTCTTGGCTTCGACTTTGCTCCCTCAAGTCTCCAAGATTTTCTATGGAGGACTTCACCATTCCAATCGACATTAGGGGCTCTGTCACTTCTTTTACCACGGACGAGATTTCAGCACAGGCGGCCTCAGCTGCAGAGGAAACCTTCTCCAATGCTTCAGACACCACATTCTCTACACGTCTCACCAAATCAGCACTTTCACCAGAGGAGGGCAAGTCCTTCAAAATCTCTTCAGACCAGGCCTGCGACCTTCTGCAAAGTCTCTTTGGAAGGGGAGCAGATTCTCTGTCTCGGACATCACTAGACATAGACCTATCCCTTTTTCCGGATCCAGCCGGATCTCGCCGAGCATCTGTTGCAGAACTTCTACTGCTTCCAGCAGCTGCAGCAGCCTTAGTTGTAGACCTTCCACTCGAGGTGGAGGCGGACTCTATGGATTCTTGATCCGTCCGGGATTTCTTAGGGATACGGTAGGAAGAAGATGACGTCCTCCTCATTACCCTCAAATGCTGCCCGGCCATGTAACACATTTTCTGAAAAACATGATTCGGTCTTGTGGATGGTAGAACCTTAATGGCCTTGTCCTTGGCTTCATCTCTCTTAAGGTGGTGTTGGTAAGACTCCCCGTTCATGAGGTGCTGGATCAGCTCCACCCTCCTGTCCAAGATTTGGAGACACTTGGGGAAGGGGCAGATCCAGACCTGCATGAACGGGGCATGCTCTTCGCATAAATGGCGAAACAGACGTGCCCGGGTAGAATAAGCACGGATGCCTTCCGGATTGAGGGACAAGACACGGCACACGAGAAAGGGGCACCTGTGTCCTGGTTCCCACAAGCGGTGCACCTCCATCACCTTTTGATAAGTTCCTCTATCAATAGAGTCCTCCCGGACTAGCTCCGGCCAGACACGGGTCTCGTAGCGGTCCATTTGACCGTCACCTTCAATCTCTTTCTCCTCTGAGTCCGATTCGGGACAGGTGACCACTCCGGCCCCGGGTTGGTCGGATCTGGGGTCCAGAGGGACCACTTCTGCCGCTGAATCTAGCTCCCTCCTAAACTGTTCCATACTGCCACGACTGGCCAACTGTTCTCTTCGTTTCTCCGCCCGATGGTAGTGGCGGCGCTTTATTTTTCCCTTGAGCTCACGGTCAGACTTCTTCTTGGTCTTTTTCTTGGCGGAACCATCAGATGAACCAGAAGTAGAAACGGAGATGGGCCCACTTGCGGTTCGATGCGGACCCGGACTCCTGCCTCTAGCAGTCCGTTCGTGAGGTGCAGGAGAAGCAGATGCTTCTCTACGCCTACTTCTATTTCTCTCTCTCTTCTCACTAGCAGACTTGTTGTATTTGTCTGATTTCAAAGGGGAGGCTGACTTTCTTAAGCTCCGACGTGGGGCCGGAGTAGGGGCCTTAGGAGTGGTTCCTTGTCCACCTACATCCATTTCCTCTTCATCCCGGAGTGGCCGGATCTCGGTCCCAAGTGGACGGATACCCGGAAGGGTACGGCCCACAGTCTCAAACTGTCCGGAATTCGCCGGATCTAGTCGCAGGAGGTCATTAGCTCCATCTAGAAGGCGAGCCTCCTCTTCTTCAGTTAGAGGCGGAACGAAAGGTTCGTCATGGTCAGAACGACCTTCACCCTCGTTACTCATACTGGCGCTTGACGTCGAAAAATCTTTGGCTTACTGAAAAGCAAAGAATAACACTCAGTCAAGGTCTAACAGCGTTTACATAAATAACGATATTCAGCAAACAACAAATCCCTCTCTCCACCATATTACATACAGGGAGCAGAGGTCCAGAAAAATAAATACAAAATGACCAGATAACACAGTCTAACTTCATTTTTAGAAGTTAACAAAAGCAGTTTCACCAGGTGAACTCTTTAGAAGATAAATATAGGTTGGCGGATAGCCAGACAATCAAATGCTGGTGGTGTAGAGAGCCATGCTCAACGCTATATCTTCACCACACACATACGCCATTCATTCACAAAGCACCGGTGTCATGGCCGACGTCTCGAAACATTTCACCGAACTTGTTCCACTCATCGTGAGCAATCAAAACATTTTACAAATTCCAACATATCGGGTCTAGTAGCAGACAACTCTCAACTTTCACATTGATACCAATACAGAGTATGACAAGTAAGTTTTAACCCATTTCAACTCACTTCTTTCCTAGAGGATTCTCAGTGGCGATATGCCGGCAAGCTGTTGTTGTGCAGAGTCACGGAAGTGGAGTGAGAAAGGGTGCAACACCACAGCGCCCACGGCCAGCGTGGTAACTGTAGTACACAAAGTCGCCACCAACTCACAGCGCCACCTTCCCGCCGAGACTACTGCTAAACATAGCTTTTCCTAGTGCTCTACTACAGGGCGTGCAATGATGTTAAAGTATGCAGCCTGCTCTGATCTTCCGCGGAAACATTGTCCATAAAGCCCACTGTCCACTTAGCCGATTTTAATAGCAATTTCAACCCAATTTCTGAGCTGATTCAAGCTTCTCGGGGAGTCTTAGTTCAGCTAGAACTCAAGGGTTCTCCCAAGCTAAGCCATTTCTCAGTGCAGTTTCTAACAAGCTCTACGGACTGGACGGTTCTTTCCCAGCCACTCAATCAATTCAATAAAGAATTTCTCAAATGTCGTGAAAGGGCAGCATGACTTATCCGATATATCAGCCACCGACTTCTCGTTGTGTATGACTTTCGTGGAACCAACAGGAAAGCTCCACCTGTACTTTAAAGCCTAAGTTCCATATTGCAATCTTGATGGAGCTTTACGCGTGCGCTTAGCCCTTGCAATTACTGGTGGAACACTGTCCGTCTTCTTCACAGGAGAAATAGGAACATTTTGAACAATGTCCAAATTGATTGCTTTTTCACAACTGTATCCGTCTTAGCTTTATTGGGTCTGTCTCTTCTCCTAAGAGGTAGCACAACCGGAGAAATTTTTAATTTCTTTTTCTTCTTCTGAGGCTTCCTCCTACCAACCCGGACAACAGCAGGACCAACATCTACTGTCTGTTTCTCGTTGGAAGGAGGAAGTCTCACTCCAGCTGTTTTAATTTTCTTAGGCCTACCTCTGGGTTTCACCCCAATGGTAACTTTCTCCTTTTCTTTTCTCTCCGGACATTCAGCACCAGCTAGAACTTTTCCGCCTTCAAACTTCAGGATCTCGCGCCCAGCCTTCTCTAACTTACGGAATTCAGGTGCCTTATGTAAATTTACAGCCTGAATCGGTCCGTCCTCATCAAAGGCGGGTTTCAGATAATCAACATGATATCTGACGATTCCCTCAGTTGTCTCTAATTCATAGGTAGTACCCCCTATGAATCTACGCACTTTGAAAGGCCCATCCCATTTGGGACCATACTTCTTGTTAGCCTTAGGGGGACAGTACCTATAAACAATAGCCCCTTCCTCAAAGCGCCTAGGACGAGCCCGCCTGTCAAAGTCTTTCTTTTGGTGCACTGCAGCAACGCCCAGATTTTCTCTGACAAACTGGTGTCCGGTTCTCAATGACTGTCTCAAGTTCTCCACGTATGACATCCGACAAGGAAAATCCAGCCCTCCGGGTTCAACTCCATGGATTAAATCCACAGGAGTCACAAGCTCAGTCCCAAAAACTACTGAATTGGGCGTACACAAAGTACTAGCATGCACCGTACCCCTGTAAGCATGCGCTATACACGGAGCGAGCAAGTCCCAATTCGAATCCGAGTAGTTAGTCAGGCAAGAGAGCTGCTCAACAAGAACTCTGTTAAAACACTCCACCTGACCATTCGACAGAGGCCTGTACGGAAGAGTGACTAGCTTTTCGACCCCCAACATGTCCAACAAATTCCGCAATAGCCGAGACCTGAATTCCGGCGCCCCGTCCGTTTGCAACGAAACCGGACAGCCGAATCTCAGAACCCATTCTCTAAACAGAACTTCAGCACATCTTTCCGCCGTGTGGTCTGGCATTGGAAATGCTTCAGCCCATTTCGAGAAATGGTCTGTAATCACCATCACGTAATTGTTACCTCTAGGGGTAGTCTTAAATGGACCTATAATATCCAACGCTATCCTACTCCATCGTTCACCATGGATCTCCTTCTTTAAAGGTGTAATACCTCGTCCGCCTCTAGACTTTCTCATGCTGCACTCAGGGCAAGCCTTTAGCCATCTTTTCAAGTCATAGCGCATACCAGGCCAAAAATATTTCATTTTTGCCTTCCAGCTAGTCTTGAAATCGCCATAATGACCTTGCAACTGAGATCCGTGCAAGCAACGAAAAATATTCCTTCTCATAGAGGCAGGAATTATCTTCCTGACATACGTGTGTCCAGTGTTCTTACGCAGCCACCGCAGACATAAGACACCCTGGACCATCTCTAAATTTTCTCTGTTACGGATGTATGTACAGAATTCCTGCGGCTCACCAGACAACTGTTCCTTGCTGGGAACCGGACTGGATCCGTCCAATACAGCCATAACTTTCTTCAACAAGGGATCTGCCTGTTGAGCATCCCGGATCTCGTCCTCCAAGGAGCCTAGAACCACCACAGCTTCCGCGATTACAGCATCATGGAGACCACAATCGGAACAGCCAGGGTTTCCGCACTTCCTGGTAGGGATTCGAGACAATCCGTCCGCATTCGTATGCTTCTTGCCCGCCCGGTGAAGTATCATACTCTGCTCCAAGCCATACTCTTGCATCGTGGCTAACCATCTAGCAAGCATATCAGTTGGATCTTTAAAATTCAGGAGCCACCTAAGTGAAGCGTGGTCAGTTCTTACGTAAAAATTACGATTGCCAAGGAGATAATGTCTGAACTTCTTCAAGTAGGACAGCACTGCCAATAGCTCACGTTTAGTAGCACAGTAATTTTTCTGCGGCTTGGTGAGGCTATTACTAGCGTATCCCAATACGACTTCCGTGCCGTCTTGCATCTGCGACAAAACTCCGGCCATTGCAAAGCCACTGGCATCAGTATCCAAGATGAAATAACCTTCCTTTCTAGGATACCCAAGAACCGGGGCTGAAGTTAATAAAGTCTTAGCTGTCTTAAAGGCTTCATCACACTTCTTGGTCCACACTATAGGTTTACTATAGCGTTTCTCAGTCCCAGCATCCGTCACAATCTGTTGCAGAGGAGCTACAATTCCACCAAAGTTTGGTTGAAACTCCCTATAGTAGGAAGCGAAACCAAGGAATTGTCTAACTTCTTTAGCTGTTTTGGGAACAGGCCATTCCTGAACTTTTGCTATCTTAGCCGGATCCACGCGGATTCCGGCGCCAGAAACAATCCGTCCCAAATACTTCACTTCCTTACGGAAGAGCTCACATTTCTTAGGCTTAAGCTTAAGCCCATATTCTCTAATGCGTTCCAACACTAGTTTAAGATTGTCTGCACATCCCTGGAGAGTCTTACCGAAGACCACCACATCATCCAGGTATACCAAACAGGATTTCCAACGCAATCCGTCCAACATACGGTCCATCATGCGTTGGAAAGTGGCAGGGGCGTTACACAGTCCAAAAGCCATCACTTTAAACTGAAACAGACCCACACTGGAAAGAAAAGCAGTTTTGTACTTACTGTCTTCATCCATTGCAACCTGCCAATATCCGGACTCCAAGTCTAGTGTGCAAAACCATTGATTTCCACCCAAGGCTTCAACACACTCATCAATTCGAGGTAGAGGAAAACTATCCTTCTTAGTCACCGAATTCAGTTGGCGATAGTCTACACAAAATCTCTGTGTACCATCCTTCTTAGCAACCATCACTATGGGAGCCCCCCACGGACTACTGCTATGCTCTATTCTGCCTGCTTTATACATTTTCCAGATTTCCGCCTCTGCTCCCTCCCGCCTAGCCACTGGCATCCTACGATAGGCTTGCTTAACAGGGATTGCATCCCCAGTGTCAATCACATGGCTAACCAAGTACCAGGTACCAAGTACCAGGTAAGGAAAAACAGTCTTGGTAATCATAGAGCAGTTTTCTAACTAACTCTTTTTCTTCTTTTCTAGACAGATGAGCATCATTCACCAACTTCTCTAACGGATCTTCGGGACTAGGAGGGACAACTATATCAGGAGCCAAAAGCTCATCATCCACAATAGGCGAGTCCATTACCTGTATGGAATTGATAATAGCCGTCTTAATCATTTCATTATCCTCTTCCTCCGGTAGGGAAGCATCGGACACCAAAGTCACAACACTCACTCTCCCTACTATCATGTCACAATTCAGGCGTACGGTGGAACCGGACGGATTGGAAAAAGCTACCACGGACGAATTAACGTTACCCGATACGTATGTATTAAGGCTTCCCAAGGCAAAGTCTTTTAACAATCCCTGATCAGGCTCGAACATCAGCCCATCTGACGTGTCAGAGCCTCTACCCAGGTCTATCTTAGCAAGGGTCACGGACCGGGGTTGGAGGACCACAGGTTCTTTCAACCTGACTTCTCCCCCGTCCACGAACTCTCTCACTTCAACAGCCTGAACAGTGGACTGTCTCAAGCTTCTCTTCATGTGCTTCCACTGCTTACACAATACAGATACTGCTTGATTCTCAAGGAATAGCAATCCAGACCAGTCAAGATTACATTTATGGACGTAATAAAAATCCGCCCCAATAAGTCCATCTTCCGGACCTTTCAGGCCGGAGACAACCAGACATGTAATCATGTATGTCCGATCCCCTATCTTCAAAGGACAAAGCGCGCTCCCATGAGTGGTTATAGGCAGCCCATTCCCCATTGCACACACCATTTGGACCGGAACCAAAGGTGGTTTGGAAGAAAGAGAATCATAGAATCTCTTGGTAACCAGGCTAGTAGTAGCGCCAGGGTCAACCAAAAAATCTCCATTCTCACTGTCTAACCCCACTGGGGCATACCATCTCTCATGGACAATTAAATTATCCGTGATCCTCAGCGTCTTTGGCTGCTGTACAGAAACTTTCTGTATCCGCGCCGACCTGTTGGGGTTCTGTCCAACCACAACGATCTGACCTTCAACAGCTTGGTACCCGTCCTGTCCCCATCTCACATGAGAAGCAGATTCCGGGCTATCCTGGGAGATATCCGGGGAGATATCCTCACCTAGACAGGTGTTCTTTTCCGGCAACGACCTAGGATCTCTTGCGTCCGGGAGCGCCTGACCTTGTGTCGAAGCTAACCCCTTACTAACAAGTACCTGAGCAACACCCCCAGTTCCTATACTACTAGCCAAATCCGTCCGAGCTGTAGTACTATGAAGCGGCGTCCCTTCGGCCCCCATATCGCTTCCTATAAGGGCCGTGAAGGGTTTTCCGGAGCCTTAGCTTTAGTAGACTCGGCCAACTCCTTCAAGATCTTCGTGGTAGGACAATCAGGAGAGATATGTCCTTCCTTCCCACAGAAGTAACATCTCCTGGGTCTGTCCCTTCTCCGGCTGGAGAATTGCCCAGAAAATGTTTTCTTCCAGGGTTGTCCAGTCTTGCCATCACCAGGCTTCTTCTTGAAATCCCTATAGGCCTGTAAGGCCTGACAGATGACGGTTGTCATGTCCAAAGTCTCCGAACCAGAGGAGGTAACATCATCATCATCCAGGGGCTCAATCACCTGGGCTATAGCAGCACCGGACTTGCGGCGGGACCTTCTCTTCTTTACAGCCAAAGCGCGTTCCTGAACTGGTTCAGGAGCTGGCAGCGCAGCAAGTTTTTGGACGACCACACTGGATTCGGTGTCCATCAGGCATCCCTCATAAACCTCTGACCAATGAATGGCCTCCTGTAGGTCTACGGGTTCCTTCAGACGAGCCCAATTGGCCTGCTCACAGCTAGTCAACCCCTTCAAGTAAGTATGAAGAGCCATATTGACTATGGTACTATTCATCCTCTTACCGAAAGCGTACCTGGCTCTGCGGGCTACCTCGTTACCAAACTGCCGGACAGTCTGTCCGGGAGTCTGGCGACAAGCACGAAATTCAGCTTGTCTTTTTATACGAGAAACCTCGCCGAAATTCGCGTCCATGTGTTGAACGAATTCCTTCAGAGACAGACCTGCAGGCAGATCACCCATATCCGCCAACTGCCGCTTGCATCCCCACTGCAACTGAAGCAGGAACTCTTCCTCTGACCAGTTGCATGCAACTGCCATTACCCGCATCTCAGACAGGTAAACACGCCAAGGGTCCTTTTGGTCCCACATCTTTATGACGGGCGGACGCATGGTGTATTTGCTCTTACCCGGACCCTGAGTATATTCAAACTCGCCAAAGTCCGAGTCGTCCGTTCCATCATAACTTAATCCCTGGACAAGGGATCGATCTTTCTTAGCGATCCGAGATCGCTCTTTGGTTTTCCGTGACTTTACTTTTTTCGATTTCTTTCCTTTCTTCTTGGGGGCAGGAGATTCAGAGTCAGAGGACGAGGAAGAGGATGAATCACTCGGATCTGACGGATCACCAGGAGAGCCAGCCACAACCCGTATCTTTGGCTTGTAGACATCTCCCTTTACCTGACCTCTCTCGAAATCAGTGTCCGTCCCTGCAGTACTGCTTTTCTTACCAGTACTTGCAGTGCCATCCTTCTTCCCCTCCCCTTCAGGAGTCTTATCCGTCTGAGTGCCAATACTAGCAGACAAATCAGTTACCAGCACCGTATCAGATTCAAACGGAGTTTGAGTACTAAAACTCCTACTTGTCACAGAAAAACTGGCCTGCGGGCTTTTCTGAGAGGGTGTTTCCTTTCCTTTACTGAACGACCCATTAGCAGGGGAAGAAGTAGACATACCAGAACTTTTGTGGTCCCGAAATGTTACTCTCTTCGCCGTATCCTCAGACAAACCAACTGGAGATCCAAAGAAATCCATTCTACCTTCCCTAGTTTCTAACCCGGCCTGTGGATCCACAAACGTTGAACACACAGGAGCAGACCTACTTGTATTCAGAGGAGCCATACTCCTCCGACGTGTATCTGCCGCCAGTGTATTCCAAAAAGGGGACGACACAGAATCAGTCTGAGTTGAAGCTGACTGATCTTCAGAAACATTCTGGAGACGAGAATGATCGTCTACCCGAGATATTTCACACTTCAACTTTTCATTCTCCACCTGTAATTTTTTAATAAATACAGAGTCCCTTTCTGTCACCACATCCAGTGTTTCATGGATCTCTCGGTTCTGGAACACGAGTTGTTTCATTTGTGCAACAAACTCTAAGTTCTTCCTTTTCTCTGCAGCCAAATTCCTCTGCAAACCCAACAACTGGAGGCGAGTTGCTTTCAACAAGCTTTCCTCGTCTGACTCCATGTCGCTTTCAGGGGATCTGTAATCCGTGAAGGCTGCACGGTCCTCCCGGCCAGTTCTGTACTCGTCAGATTCAGAACCAACATCAGACAAAATAATTTGTCTGAACTGTCTATCGAACTTCATCTCTGCCAATGTAGTCCCAGTGGCAATCAGTCTGCCCGGCTGCACAAGTTGCTTGCTCATCCGTACAGGGTCCGGCGGGGGTCCGCCTTCCGCTCCAGGTGCTGCTGCCATCTCTGAAAGAGAACCAATCAAGTCAACAAAATCCACCTGTTTCCTAATCCGGCCAGGCTTAGTCAAACGAACTGGTCAAGAACTGGTCACGGCACCAATTGTAGCGATTCGCAGAGTCTCGACAATGAATAAACAACTTAACGAAGCCAATTCCCCGTATCTCTGTTTATTCCAGTCCGTAAAACGGCAATCTATCCGGATTACCCGGCAAGGGTAGTGTATTACAATCCGGAGCACATAAAGGTGTCAGAACACATCAGGTAATATGATAAACACATACAATCAAATGACACATAATATAGGAATGACATGGAATATATAAACAGAGAAGATACTCTTGCAGGAGTATATAATAAGAATTGAGGTGTAGATAAGGGATAACAAAGCATTTAGATATACTCTACTAGTAAATGCAGGGGATCAAACGCAGATCCCTCTGTGTTAAAGCAAAGGTACCAATCCTTTATGGATTGGCCCTAGAGGTATGTAGCGAAACTACTACATATATATACATAGTGTAGGTAGTATATATACATAGTGTAGGTAGTATATATACATAGTGTAGGTAGTATATATACATGTATAGTGTAGGTAGTATATATACATGTATAGTGTAGGTAGTATATATACATAGTGTAGGTAGTATATATACATAGTGTAGGTAGTATATATACATAGTGTAGGTAGTATATATACATAGTGTAGGTAGTATATATACATAGTGTAGGTAGTATATATACATAGTGTAGGTAGTATATATACATAGTGTAGGTAGTATATATACATAGTGTAGGTAGTATATATACATGAGATAAAGACTCACTCTCCAGTACAGGGCAGCAGTCTCCCCAGGATGTGCTCTGGTACTCCTGCCACCTGGTGGTTGCTAGAGGCCTCCACACAGCGGTAGATGTGCTCTGCCAGTACTGACTCCTGTATAAATCCATCATTGTGTCGTTTAAGGAAACAATATGGCCCCCATCCATTAGATCCATTGTCACTTCTATTGAACAAGTCCACAATGCTTACATCCAGGTCAGATAAACACTGTGATATCTCTACTACAGACACATTGCCACCAGGTCTATCTAACAGAATAGACAATAATCCATTGGTTCCATCATTACAAATCTTAGTTGTAAATAAATCCTTAATGCAAGAATTGAGTCCATCACAGGTTTGTTTCACATGTTTGAAATCATCATCAAAGCTTTTCACCTTTCCATGTGCCTGTGAGACACACATGTACTGGAGCATTTTACACAACTCCTGGGTTTTGCTCTCTTTATCCATGTTCTCCATGAGGCATATGCACTCATATATAAACAATTGGAAGTTCTGCCACACATCACGGGAACATATATAGAATATGACCAGAGGTCTAACATCCACAGGTAGGGACATCACCCCCTTCATGGCCCAGAACTCTCTGAATGTCTCATGTGGAGGGGCATAGGTAAACTCAGATTCTCCAGTGACTGAGAGCCCACAGTGGATCTTATTCAGTAATTTGACTAAAGGGAAGTCTTCAGTTAGACTAAAGGTCTCCAGTAGGTCTGGGGTTATTGCAGACTCACCCTTTATGAAGGAAAACAAGAACATTCTATAAAACTGATTTTGTTCTTTTTGTTGGGGTTTTAAGACACCTCTTTTACCCTTCAGTTCACGGCTGAGGGCCATATTGCCCACAGCCTCATACAACTTATACATGCTGAGTGAGTTATGACTAATATCAATGTGTCCATTTATGAGTGCCACACAGAGCATGTGGGTCCTCATGGGATTTTGTAGAATTCCCTCCACCTCAGGGTCTTCTTTCATCCGTTCAAGTGTGTCAATCTGTTCCTTATATCCATCACCGAGGTATTTCCTGGTATATTCCAAGCTTTCCTCCAGGGTGAAGCCCATCACCTGGATGTGACGGTCAAAATCTGATTCATTTACCTGTGTTAAATTATCACGGGTGGACACAAGTAAACAGAACAAGCTACTTCTTCCTGATTGACTGATAAACTCTTGTAAACTTTCAATAACGGGCTCTGACCTTAGCTCATCAACTCCATCTGTGAATATGTAGACATCCTCAGACTCAGATTGTATAAAATCAAATACTGCCTCCCTCTGTGCCTCAGACTTACAGTGTATGTGTGATTTAATGGAAGCCCAGATGTCTCGCTGTAGCAATATGGCAGGTATATAGACCATCATCTCCTTGAGTGGAGTAGCTCGCTGCAGCTGCTTCTCAGACCAGTCATGGATATAGGCCTTGATGAAGGTGGATTTCCCCTGGCCTGGAGGACCAGAAAGCAGGACGGTGGAGGGGGCGTCATCTTGCTGGTATTCACTGAAGATCTGATGTTGCTCGATGTGCTCCAGACTCCTGCAAGTACACATTGCATATGCATTAGACTCCATTAAATCCTAACATGGAATCTAATGAGAGCAGTCTCTAGGAGGCTGTATATGATGCCCACAAGTTTGTACTGACCTGAGGATCCCTCGATTTGATTTTTGAAATTATATTTATTCAGGAAAATATAACATCTCACCGAATTGTTAAGACAACGATTATTTGATATATAGTACATACAACATTACAAATGGTCGAAATGATATGTAGTAGTAATATCTTAGTAATATCTTAGTAGCATATGTAGTAAAGATATGGAGAACTTAAAGTTGAACTGTAGGTGAAGCCTGAACAGTCTGAGAGAGGCCACTAGTCCTCAAGAGATATCCTCAGATTAGTAAAAATGAGTGGGCATCGTATACCATTGATTACCATCAAAATATAAATAGATAGTGATCTCTACTCAAATCTATTAGTTCTTGTTTCAATTGTTTATTCTATATTAACATTACACCACAAGGACACTATTCTTAGCTACACAGGGTACAAACATTACTTGGATCACAATACAAAATTAGACTTAAATCCAATTATTAATTTTAATTTCATATCAGTCAAAGGCCTTTAAATGATTGAATGGTGATACAAAAGACATAATTTTTCAATGTTTTTAAGTGCTGACTTTAAATAAGATCCATTAGGCTACTAAAGCCTACCCTATTATACCCCATTGTTATCATCTCTAACCACTTCATTGATGCAAGGCATCAACATGGAAACTTTTACATTTGTTGCCATAAATAAAACAAGAGAAGGTGCCTTACTCTTGTCCTGCTTTGCGCTCCTTCTTCTTGATGCCCAGCCTGATGAGGTACTGCTCTATGTTGTGTGACTCCCGCGTGTTGAAGTCCAGCAGAGGCACCCGGAGGAGCTTCTTCTTGAGGTATTGGCAGTGCTCACGGATTCCTGGTTGGAGGAAAACAATGATAATAATTCCAATAATTTTGTCAAGGGAAAACTTGATAATAGTATGTCACAGCAACAGTTTATATGGTGATTACTTTAGGACAATATGATTATAATTTAAGATCCTTGGGCTGCAATAAGATATGATATCTAAGGTATAATAGGGTATGCTCTCATACATGCACCTTGTCTTTCTATTGTCTTTCTATTGTTTCCATGCATCCACCTTGTCTTTCTATTTCTATTTCTATCTGAAAAACAGTGTGGAATTAAAATAGTGAAATATTCACAAGTTCCTTGATGAATCAGTGTACCTTGTAGGAGAGCACTGTCTGCTGTACCTTGTAGGAGAGCACTGTCTGCTGTACCTTGGTGGAGAGCACTGTCTGCTGTACCTTGGAGGAGAGCACTGTCTGCTGTACCTTGTAGGAGAGCACTGTCTGCTGTACCTTGGTGGAGAGCACTGTCTGCTGTACCTTGTAGGAGAGCACTGTCTGCTGTACCTTGGAGGAAAGCACTGTCTGCTGTGTCTGGTTCTGGGAGATGTGATATAGGAGTAGTTGCACTGAAGCCCAGCACGCGAACGATGTATTCCTGATTAGAGTGTTTCAGAGCCTGTAAGAATCTATCAAATCTACCAACATCGCCCCGCTTGATGTGATCAATTAGGCACCGCACTTGTAGGTAGTTGGTGGGCTGAGCCTGTAAAACAAAAGAAGCAGGTATAATATTCAATGATAAAAGAGTCTATGCCATCCATTTAGGTGGATTTCCTAAGAGGTCATATTTCCTAGTGATTTGTCTGATCAATATTTATAACTGAATTCAATATAAATATTCTATATACATAATAGGCCAGCGGCCAAGGGCCAAAAAAGCCATTATTTAAGAAGTTACCCCTACCCACCGTATAACAAGCTAAATTTGAGGTATTTTGTGTAGAATTTCATGAATTTTCCGAATCTGAAGAAAAAAATTGCCGGAAAGGTGGCGAACATTGTCAAAATGGCCTGTTTCCATGGAAACTAGTGATTTTTTTGTATTTTAGCAAAAAATAGGTTTTTATTGTCCCATTTCTACACTTTTATCAGTATTGTAACCAAACTTGAGAATAATACTGATGTATCTAAGGATTATTATTTCCATTCGAATCAGTGACCTTGCTCAAGGTCAAGGTCACCAAATATGACCTTGAAATGTAAAAATAGCAAAATTCTGGAATGTGACATCCTATTTTCTCTTATAAAAATATGGCAATAGAAGAAAATGGTAACCTAATGCATAAAAATAATAACTGACATTAGGGGAAAGAAAAATAACCCATTATTGGTATCATTGGAATGTCTGTTGCCATGGTAACCAAGCCTCACTTTTCATTCTATGCCAAATTTTGTGTAAATCTAAATAACATACTGCAGTCTATATCTTTTGAACAATTTATTTCAAAGCTACACAATTTATACATGTGAAAGGGATCTGAGAGTACTTTCATAATATATCTTTTAATTGACCTTTGTCAAGGTCACCATTTTCAAGGTCAAACATCAAATTTTGGTTCAAATTTGAGTATTATGTATCTTAGGAACTATTTATCACTGGCATACACAATTTATGCATGTGATAGAACACTAACATCACTTCCATGAGACAACATATGAATGACCTTTGGTAAGGTCAAGGTCACCTAATCCAAGGTCAAACATAACATTTTTTCTTGATTTTAGATTTAGGTATATGTATCTCTGGAATTATTTATCCCTAGGTTACCCAATATGAGCATCTGATAGGGTTCTGGGAGCACAGGCATTAGATGTCTTGTCAATGACCTATGTCATGGTCAAGGTCAACATTTCAAGGTCAAAGATCAAGTTTTGGTCCAAATTCTTGTATTAGGTAGGTTTCTCTGGAACTATTCTCCCTGGGGTACACAATTAAAATATGCGACAGGGCTCTAACAGCATTTTCATAAGACATGTTGTCAATAACCTTCATCAATGAAGGATAAGGTCACAATTATCAAGGACAAAGGTAAGATTTCTATCTGAATTTTTAATAATAATCCCTTATAATCCCTAATAATCATCTAACACACAAGAGCAGTGAATAGAAGATGTATTTAAGCCATGATTGGTGTGCGTATCCACAAAAAGAGGGCCAGTTTTGCCTATGGCATTTGCATGGATAGATTTCAGTAGAGGAATCAGCTTTTCAAATGCATTGAATTTACTTCACTAATTTGATTGGCTGCATGGATCTATTCAATGACAATCAATGACACTCATTTTAATGACATAGTATAGCATAGGGGGATTCTATGAGTAAGGGGTGTCAAGTGAGTAAGTATGACTGCTAGGCGAGTCTTCACCTGTAAGCCTGTTGTGGCTTCAAACCTAGATCTTGGCCGGAGTATTTAACCAATATTGTGCATAGATATTACACTCAATTGAGTAACATCTGACACATTCTTTGACGCAAATTTTGCTCATTGACCAATATTACATCCTCTAGATGTTGCTCATTGACCATTGTTATACCCTTTATGGATAAGGGCTATGCTATTGCTGACGATGGAATAGAAATAATCCCAATGATCGTGGTTAATCTCCCATCCCCAGTTCAAGCCCAAGCTCCGCCTAAGGCTCCACCTGCAAGGACACACAAGGTCCCTGTCACACGACCACCCCTTAGACGCGATGATCTGGACATCGTGTGCCCATCTATGACCATGACCTCCATCATACCTTCAATGTTGCTCCATGATGATCTCTATACGTTTTATGCTGCTAAATAACGACCATTTTATTCCCTATAATGCTCCATGGCCCCCCTCATACCCTCTATAGGGCTCCATGGCACCCATTATACCCTCTGTGCTGCTCCATGACCACCATTATGCCCTCTCTATGTTACTCCATAACACCAATTATACCCTCTATGTTATTCCATGACCACCATTATACCCTCTATGATGCTCCATATGACCACCATTATACCCTCTATGCTGCTCCATGACCCCAATTATACCATCTATGCTGCTCCATGACCACAATTATACCCTCTATGCTGCTCCATGACCACAATTATACCCTCTATGCTGCTCCATATGACCACCATCATACCCTCTAACTTACTCTATGACCCCAATGACACCCTCTATGCTGCTCCATGACCACCATTATACCCTCTATGCTGCTCCATGACCCCAATGACACCCTCTATGCTGCTCCACGACCCCAATGACACCCTCTAGGCTGCTCCATGGCCCCCATCATACCCTCTAACTTACTCTATGACCCCAATGACACCCTCTATGCTGCTCCAGGACCACCATTATACCCTCTATGCTGCTCCATGACCCCAATGACACTCTCTATGCTGCTCCATGACCCCAATGACACCCTCTAGGCTGCTCCATGGCCCCATCATACCCTCTAACTTACTCTATGACCCCAATGACACCCTCTATGCTGCTCCAGGACCACCATTATACCCTCTAGGCTGCTCCATGGATGACCCCAATTATACCCTCTAGGCTGCTCCATGGATGACCCCAATTATACCCTCTATGTTGCTCCATGACCACCATTATACCCTCTACGCTGCTCCATGACCCCAATTATTTGTTGTTGTAACTTTTATTGCCAAACATTAAGAAATGGACGTCAGCGGAACTAAGCTCCCCATAGGTGGGAGGATTTCAAGCCCGACTGGTTGACATGGTTTTAGTGAGAGAACAATCCAACGTCGAGGCGACGCCCCATGCACTATATTATACCATCTATGCTGCTCCATGACCCCAATTATACCCTCTATGCTGCTCCATGACCACCATTATACCCTCTATGATGCTCCATATGACCACCATTATACCCTCTATGCTGCTCCATGACCCCAATTATACCATCTATGCTGCTCCATGACCACAATTATACCCTCTATGCTGCTCCATGACCCCCATTATACCCTCTATGCTGCTCCATGACCCCAATTATACCATCTATGCTGCTCCATGACCACCATTGTACCCTCTATGCTGCTCCATAACCACCATTCACCCTCTATGAAGTTCTATGACCACCATTATATCCTCTATAGTACTCCATGGTTCCCATCATACCCTCTATACTCCTCCTAGGCCCCCATTATACACTCTATAATGCTCCATGAAGCCTATTGTACTGTCTATAGTCCTCCATGATCCCTATCATGCCCACTATGTTACTGCATGGCCACCATTAAACCCGCCATGTTACTCCATAACCTCCATCATACCCTCTATGCTGCTCCATAACCATAACCATACCCTCTATGCTGCTCTATGGCCCCCATCATACCCTCTATGTTATTCCATGACCCCCATAATACCTGTTATATTGCTCCATGACCACCATCATACCCTCTATGTTACTTCATGACCCATATTATACCCTCTATGCTGCTCCATGACCCCCATCATACTGTCTATGTTATTCTATGACCCCTCATAAGACCCTTTATATGGCTCCATGACCCCTATCACACCCTCTCTGTTACTCCATGACCAACATTATACCCTCTATGCTGCTCCATGACCCCCATTATACCCTCTACGATGCTCCATGACCCCCATCATACCCTCTATAGGGCTCCATAGCCCCAATTATATCCTCTATGATGCTCTATAGCCACCATTATATCCTCTATAGTGCTCCATAGCCCCCATCATACCCTCTATAGGGCTCCATAGCCCCAATTATATCCTCTATGATGCTCTATGACCACCATTATATCCTCTATAGTGCTCCATGGCCACCATATCATACCCTCTATAGGGTTCCATAGCCCCAATTATACCCACTATGATGCTCTATGACCACCACCATACCTTCTGTGCTGCCCCAAGACCCCCATTATACCATCTATGCTGCTCCATCACTATCATTATACCCTCCATGACCCTCCGCCATAATTATACATAATTATTCCATATAATAATTACAGAACAAACCATACCCTCTATAGTGCTCCATTACCACCATCATACCCTCTATAGGGCTCCATGTCACCCATTATGCCCTCTGTGCTGCTCCATGACCACCATTATGCCCTCTCTATGTTACTCCATAACACCCATTATACCCTATATATATATATATATGTTATTCCATGGCCCCCATGATATCCTCTAGAGGGCTCCATAGCCCCAATTATTCCCGCTATAGTGGTCCATGACCCCCATTATACCCTCCATTTTACCACATGGCCCCCATTCATAACCCCTATGCTGCTCCATGACCCCCCTTATACCTTCTATGTTATTCCATGACCCCTATTATACCTTTTATATTGCTCCATGACCCCTATCATACCCTCTATGATGCTCTCTATGTTACTCCTTGACTCCCATTATATCCCCTACGTTGCTCCATGACCCCCATTATACCCTCTATGTTGCTCCATGACTCCCATTATATCCTCTATGTTGTTCCATGATCATCATTTTACCCTCCATGTTATTCCATGACCCCCATTATACCCTCTATGCTGCCCCATGGCCCCCATTACACCTTCTACACTGCTCCATGACCATCATTTTAACCTCCATGTTACTCTTTGACCCCCATTAGAGCCTCTACGCTGCTCCATGGGCCCCATTATACCTTTTACACTGCTCCATGACCATCAGTTTACCCTCCATCTTACTCCATGACCCCCTTAATACCCTCTATGCTGACCCCATTATGTTGCTCCATGAGTACTATTAGACCCAGTGTCCACTAAGGAGATGCCACTGGCAGCCTCATGGGAAGTGCTATAGTACCACACGAATAACCCCCCCCCCCCCCAATCCCCCTGCTATACTATCTATGTTGCTTTATGGTCCATAAATATACTATGATACCCTCCATATTGTTACCAATATAGAGCTCTTGATTAAGGGAACAATATCGAGTAAGTCACATATTCAATTCATGGCATCTGAAGATACAGTGCCAACTGAAACATGCCTAGTAGTAAAAATTAGACCTAAATTTCAGGTTTGACCTTGGAAATGGTTACCTTGACCTTGACTAAGGTTATTGACAGGGTATTTAACGAAAGGCCTTTTAGAGCCCTGTCATATGATTAAATTGTGTAATCTAGAGACAAATAGTTCTGGAGATACTTACTTAATACCCCAATTTGGACCCAAATTTCATGTTTGACCTTGAAAATTATGACCTTGACCTTGACCAAGGTCATTGACAATATATCTAATGGAAGGCCTCTCAGAGCCCTATCACATGATTAAATTATGCACCCTACAGATAAATAGTTCCAGAGATAAATACCAAAAACTTCAATTAGTACCAAAATGTTATGTTTGACCTTGAAAATCGTGACCTTAACCTTGACATATAACATTGACAAGATGTCTCATGGAAGGGCACTTAGAGCCCTATTACATGCTTTAAGTATGTAGCCTGGAAATAAATTGTTACAGAGATACACATATCTATTACTGAAACTTAAACCAAAATTTGATGTTTGACCTTGGATATGGTGACCTTGACCTTGACCAAGGTCATTGACAAGATGTCCGATGGAAGTGTTGCTAGTGTTCTATCACATGCATAAATTGTATACACAAGAGATAAATAGTTCCAAAGATACATACATAATACTCAAATTTGAACCAAAATTTGATGTTTGACCTTGAAAATGGTGACCTTGACCTTGACAAAGGTCAATTAAAAGATATATTATGAAAGTACTCTCAGATCCCTTTCACATGTATAAATTGTGTAGCTTTGAAATAAATTGTTCAAAAGATATAGACTGCAGTATGTAATTTAGATTTACACAAAATTTAGCATAGAATGGAAAGTGAGGCTTGATTACCATGGCAACAGACATTCCAATGATACCAAAAATGGGTTATTTTTCTTTCCCCTAATGTCAGTTATTATTTGTATGCATTAGGTTACCATTTTCTTCTATTGTCATATTTTCATAAGAGAAAATAGGATGTCACATCCCAGAATTTTGCTATTTTTACATTTCAAGGTCATATTTGGTGACCTTGACCTTGAGCAAGGTCATTGATTTGAATGGAAATGATAACCCTTAGATACAACATTGTTATTCCCAAGTTTGGTCACAATACTGATAAAAGTGTAGAAATGGGACACTAAAAACCTATTTTTTGCTAAAATACAAAAAAATCACAAGTTTCCATGGAAACAGGCCATTTTGATAATGTTCGCCACCTTTTGGGCAATTCTTTTCCTCAGATTCAGAAAATTCATGAAATTCTACACAAAATACCTCAAATTTAGCTTGTTATACGGTGGGTAGGGGTTCCCTCCCAAATTTAGCCTCTGGCCGCTGTACTATAAGTGGTCTTGGTTCTGGGGAGAGAACATCTGTATCAGAGTTCCTCCAGAGCCCTAGAATGTTGTATGTTACAGAAACTAAGACCACTAAGTCTATCTAGTGGATATAAGGAAAGTGTTGTTACATGATATAAAGAATCTAACAAGTGCATACATATGGTGCATTACAGTGTCTCACTACTATAGAAGTAAAACATACATAATGCACGACTACCCGACATACACAAGGAATTAATTAAGGCATTACTGGTAATTTGATTACTCATAATTAAAAAGGGACAGTCCCCCTATTTTAATTAAGGCATTACTGGTAATTTGATTACTCATAATTAAAAAGGGACAGTCCCCCTCTGTAGACGAGGTCCAACAGTCACAGATTGAACGTTTCCCAGACGCCCTCTGGTGGGAAATCAAGGCACCCAATATCATGTGATCCTACGTCACCCAATGTGAATTGGACAGCAGCCATTCTGGCTCCTAACTCTGTGCTGACAGGTCGGTTTTACCCGACATACACAGGGAACTAATTAACGCATTACACTTGCTAGGGTATCACCTACTGCTTATCAGTAGTCACACCTGATACAAATCATTAATGCACCCTAACCTCCTCCTAACGTCGCAAATCTACATAATGGTGTATAATGTACCTAGTACATCAATACTTACCCCCTAACCTCTCCATCTATCCCAAATATCTATGTATATGGTGTACTAAAAATGATCTAGATGTATGGTAGAATACATACCTCTATGTACTGGTGGGTAAAGTCATCAATGTACCCCTTACCCCGCTAACCTCTCACACCTACACAATGGTGTACTCTGTATGTACTACATGAAGGTAGAATACATACCTCTATGTTCTGGCGGGTCAAGTCATCAATGACTCTAAGGGAGATAAGGTGCCCTATCATAATGTCTACTTTGATGTCCTTCTCCAGATCAGCCATCTTCTCTGTGAGCAGCTCATAGTGAGGTGTGTGCTTGAGTAGAGCGCCACCTGGATGTCATGTAATACAACTGTTAGTTATACATGTAAATATACAGGCATCTTATATTCTTGCATGGGGACATATGGGAATAATGAATTTAGTACAGCTGTTCATTATATATAGGCATTTTATATTCTTATATGAGAGCATTTGATTATTCATCAAATAAATATATTTGGGATAAATGTACTATTTGGACACATAATATTGAGTAGAGTAGACATCCTGCTGAATTTATTATATTAAGCACGTAATATTGTTATTTTAAGCAGACTGTTACTTTTGGAGATAAAGAATTCCAATAAGTAATTGTCATTAATGGAGGATGTGAGGATGATTCCTAAATGCACTGCAGGATGGTTGTGTATTTCACCCACTTATAATGTAGAGCCTTGTGTAAGTCAAGGTTATATGTAGGCTTTAACCCATTCAGGACAGTGCTGCCAACGTTGTGTCATGCTTGAGGACCAAGCGTGGGAAAAGGAACATCAATTGATGACGTCTGTTTGAAATATACACATCATTTCACAACAACGCATCACAGCGTCCACTGTTCTCTGGTTGACGCACATTCTAATAACGTCATGTATATTAAGGACGGCCCATAACATCGCCACCACTGAATAAAATTGTTATTATGATGCTTTTTGGCAATACAGCGTCCTTACCCAGGGAGTGCTTTATCGCACTATGTGTCCTACACATGGGATTGCTTTTACACACTACGCGTCCTACCTTATGGAAGGCAATACACGGCCCAACGCGTGGGAATGACTTAAGGCAATATACAGCCTGAATGGGTTAACACCAATGCTAGCCCTGATATCCATTTAGTTCTACACTATATCACATTTATATAGATGAACTTTACTACAGTGAGGTACTTACCTTCCTCTGTATCTCTTCTATTAGTTGCTCCAGTCTGTCTTTGTCTCTTCTTCAGCGGTGGTAAATCTCTCCCTATCAGTGAGAGATGTATGAAAGTTATAATTCAAGTTCTGCAGTGATTTAATGACTTGATTGGAACTCAATTCAAGGCAAGGGGTTTTGATATTGATATAATATGTTCCTTTTATTCTCTCTTATATTGCATGCTGTAGGTTTTTATGACGATAGTGCAGATATTTAGCCAACCCAAACATAAATACACAAGCACTGCTTTACAGGCTGAGGCTACAAGTGCGGTGTCTAATTGCAGTGTCTAATTGATCACAGTTATCAATAATGTACCTGTGTTATCTGGTGAGAGAGCCCGTTTCTGGTTGTCCTTACGTTCCACACCGAGTAGGGGCAGCACTTGTGCCTGATTAGAGTCCAGCAGAGCCTTCACAAACCCATTGAACCGTTCCATGTTACCACACCGTATATGGTCTAGCAGCTCCTCCACTCGCTGAAACTCTGTGGTTGGGGCCTGGAACAGATATATATATATATTGTTAAAAAACCCATTGAACCTCTCTATTGTACCAATATTTGCATGCACTATCAGTCTCTCCATCAGCTGGAACTCAGCTTCTGGGGCCTGGAGAAAGGATTCATTGGCACTGGTGGATGGATGTGTAGGGTTGGTGAATGAAAATGATGTTGATAAATACAATAATGCTTACAACCATTACATTTTTAAGACAGTATGTGAATATTAGATATGTCTGTATGTATACATGTATAGGCATATACTCACCATGATGAGTTGTAGGGACTCATACATATGTATATGTATACATGATATGTCTGTATGTATACATGTATAGGGATATACTCACCATGATGAGTTGTAGGGACTCATACATATGTATATGTATACATGATATGTCTGTATGTATACATGTATAGGGATATACTCACCATGATGAGTTGTAGGGACTCATACATATGTACATGTATACATGATATGTCTATATGTATAAATGTATAGGGATATACTCACCATGATGAGTTGTAGGGACTCATACATATGTACATGTATACATGATATGTCTGTATGTATACATGTATAGGGATATACTCACCATGATGAGTTGTAGGGACTCATACATATGTACATGTATACATGATAATGTTATGTAGACCTAAAGAGCTATTGTAATGATAATATAGAGAAAAGGTAAGAATGACCCTCACACGATGGTAGTGTTTGTATGAGTGTTTAATGGTACTGAGAGTTGGGCGCTCCTGGTAGTATACATACATATTAATGAGCGTGGGTAAACCTACACCTCAATGGGAGGTGTGGGGAGGCTATATGCCTATATAACATAATCTCCTCCCCCCTGAAACAATCGCAAAATACGGATAAAGGTGAATTTTAAGATTGAATATTAATATGAATACAATACATCACAAAGTATTTTTCGATTTTCTATTAATAAATGGAACATTTTGAGCTCATCAGTTAAATAGACATCATATTTATAATATACAAGTCTGACCTCAAGCGATGAAGAATCTTAAACATCTTATATGAACCATCACGAGATTAACATTAATAATATTCCAATCGTTTTCCTGTCACCGTCCAACGCTTTTGTAAAATAATATGTACCTTTGAACATGCCGCCCATAACGACGTATATCAACCTGTATAGAGGTTTGCTCACCAACATCGCCTACCGTTCCTCGAGGCGCGGAAGTGTCGATAATGCCCACCAGGTGGTGCCACTCGTCCCAACACATTTTAGTCAAACTACTGGGTTAACATGGGTAAATGCTGCCGTCTCTTTAAGTTATACGACAAAGAATCAGCCTAAATACAAAATAAAGCTGGCTACCTATATTAATAAAGATGTGGGAATTACAAATCTCCCCCTTATCCATATCTCCTGTTAAAGGTTATAAAATCCAACATGGAAACCGGCCTGTGAGGCCTTCACTCTTTGACTACGTATAGGTTAAAATATGATTTAAATACGAACAAACTGCGGACCCCTACGACAAGCAGTAATCAGTGGCCTGGGAGGCCTTCACTCCAATGTTTTTAAAACAAGTTCAAGCAATATGACAACATATCAATGTCTGATTAATGTCCCCGCCGTGCAGTATATACGAATATGGTCGTGTAGGAAGTGCTCCCTGTTATGACGACGCATGTCTGCGGAAACTGCAATGTCCACGATGCTATCCTCAAGCATGGCTTTCCCCAAGGGCCATCAGGGTAGCACCTGGTTGGTCCGTCGATGCCTCACTGCAATTCAATTACATTTAAATCGCACATTAAATCGTGTGAAAACAAGAAATCCAATGGCATGTTTTTAACCAGATACATTCAATCAATCGGTAGGAAGGTCCCATTGGTCTCTGGGTGAGAATTGCGATATGGAACTGAGTCAAACATAAATAAAAATGCTTCCCAAAAAATATCAGACCAGTTCTGCTTTTCATTTACAGATTAGGATAGGCAAATAAAATATTAACGATCTGGAAGATCTTTGCATGCGGCCAAATACAGGCACTGATAATACATAATGTAGTTGGCTATACGCCTCGTCTAGCTTGACAGCAATACGAGCGGGCCGAGCCCTGCCTAACTCAAAGGCGCGGACGTCGGAGAGAGCACCTGTGCGAGTCGCGCAGTGTATTCTCTATGGAGTAGTGGCAACAGGTGGTGTATTTCAATGCCGCGGGCCCGGAAAATATATCATGACTACAATGCTACTGTGAACTTTCGGCAATTTGCCCCCGAGGAGGCTTCCCCGGCCTTGCGCGGCCGCGTGCCGTGTATGCTCTGTCGCCGGGCGGCCGGTCGGTCTCCCGACTCAACCTGGTTAAAACGGCTTTGCTAGCCAAGTTGGCCGCTTTTGTAAAACTTTTTAGACATTAACTGATAATAAGTATTTAAGGAATAATAAAAGGACAAAAATAGATATACACCTTTCCGCGTCTGCACTGTCAATCCATGGGATCTGCAGCCTCTCCCCGTTTCCGAATACTAGCAGCAACACGTACCTAGTGTCCAGCCTCCTTGTGGCTCTTTCAATTAGCTCGGATTCCGTTCTCGTTATGCTCGCTTCAACCGGCAGATCTATTATGAATTTTTCCGAATTGCTGAGGATAATCATTCTCTCCACCCAGTGTATGACTAATTTGTGGCCATACAAACAGGGCCTCCGCAGCTCGATCCCAGTAATTTTGGGTGCAGCTGCCCTGTTCAGAGAGTTTGATTCCACAATTATTTGTCTCAAACGAATAGAAATGATATTGTTATCTGTCTGGATTTTAAGGATGATCCAGGCAGACAAAGGGTCTAATATCTGCGTTCCGCAGACCCCTGTGCAGCAATCGCCACATAAATCTTTGAAAGGGTTTAAACATTTAACACAAGAAATAAAAATCTGTCTATATTTCCATAACTTGGTAATAATCCACAAGCCGACCAGTACAAAGAAGACAATAGACACCCAGTCTGGTCTGTAAGCTAGCTTCTCCAGTGTACTTTCGGCTATCAGCGGTGCGTTGGTTGTCCTTGTCACTCCCACCTTCATGGGCCTCATATCTAGCCTCGTGAGGTTATAAGCCTCAGTGGTGTGGGTTACAGACATGATCAAGGCCAACCTGTTTAATTTGTACAGAATATAAAGTGATAAAACGCCCGCCGATATGGAAATTATGAAACCTAACCATTCAATAGCTGAATTTTTCTTCAATGCGGCCACTGCCCAGTCTATTTTGTTCCAAGCTGTGATTATTTCTTGATCCCTCTTTATCAAATCTTTTGCCATTTCTACAGTGTTCAAACCTCCGTCCAAAAGTTCTCTTGGCACGTGAGCAAGTGCCTCTTCCAAAGATTTGCCTGAAGGGAAATGTAGTTGTATAATTTTTCTCATTCTTGACTCACCTGAAAAATTGCCAATGTCAATATTAAACGCCCATGCTAGTGGCATATTGACATTAGCGGTAATATTAATATTGTTTAATTTTGAATTGCAATGTGCATGTTTAGTCATGATGTGGGCCGAACCAATGGTGGCGCTGCACCCACAAGGAACATTTATAATTGAGAAAACAGCTAATTCAGCTGTTCTAGAAGGTCTACCGACACAATGGAACATGGCTGTAGACCCTTGGTTAATTAGAATATGTTCTCCCTGGGACAGTGGTACATACGTTGATTCTATCCTACTTCTAACAAATGTCTTAAAGTTACAATTTCGCATAATCTTGTCACGTTTATTCGCCATAATGGCGGCCAGACATGACTTTCCATCCATGTCGAATTCCAGTATGCCTCCTGGACACGTGATATCGTGGCTCATTGCTACACAATCGCCCAGTTCTCTGCGTGAGGAAATTAAATAATGTTGGCCATTCGAGCCCCATCCTAGAACGATGTGTTCTGGCATATCTAGTTTAGTATATCCCATTCCTGAGTGATTTTGAGCGTCAATCGGGATTGGCAATGCGGTAGGCTCATATAGCCGGTAGTAGTACTGAGCATATGCAAATGACAAAGGCAGAGTAATTGTAAGCGTATTGTTCATCATGTTCGTTCTGGCCTGTGATCTCCAATACTCATAGCTTCCCAAAGGTCTAATATTTTCTACTTTTTCTTCTAATTTTAATCTCAAATCGTCCACACATGATATCAAATTATCTTTAGTCATAATCAGGGCAGGCAATTTTCCTGCCTGTAGTTCGATTAAAGCATCCAACAATTTGTTGGAGGCATGTTGGTACTGCAATTGAGCAGCTATCCCCGCCAGCTGCTCTGTAAGTCGTATCAAGCTGCTCAGAGTGCTGGAGGTGACCGATTGCGACTCAATAGTGTACTCAAAAGCCGTCTTAGTAACTTCTGTTATGTTGGTAATAATATCAAATACCTCTTCTACGTGTTTATTAAGGAATGAAGCCAGTGTATGTGATCTTTCAGCCAGAATTAAAATAATGTTATCTCTGTCGATGTTCTCCTCTGCCGATGCCTTCATAACTTTTATAATTTCAGCCATATCCGAGGCCAAAAGATTGAACTCAGGCTCTGTTGCCACCCCTATTGTCTCTCTTAATACGTTTCCAATGATCTGGACCCCCCTTCGCTTTGTTCTAGTGCGTCTAAAGCTGTGTAAAACTCTATCAATCTTTCCGTATGTGTCCAAATTTGATTTCAATAGCAGATCATGGAACTCTGATACCTTTATATTAGTCGAATTAAGGGAATGATATGGTTCCTCACGCTTCAACCTGTGGCTGCTGGGTCTGGGAATATCTAATTGCAATTTTAGGGTGACGGTGTGCGTGCCAACTCGTGTGTTTAGCCTTCCGGGCAATTGTTTAAACACGACACCATAGTTTTGCCGAAATGTATAGTCTGCCTGAGCGGCGTATACGAAAACAATCGCAGCCCTATTGGGTGAAGGAGAAAAATACAAGTTAAACAATTGTTATCCGATTCACTCCATACCGAGCCCCTAATATAATGTAACAAGTAAGGAAAGCTTGGTAACCTGAACAAAAGTGGCAATAAATACCAATTCAGGCGAGCAGATATCAGGGAAAATAACCTACCATATTAAAATGGTGCCAGGCATTGTGGCTGGTCCAGCTTAATCCTAGGCTAGATGCAGGAGGGTTGGCCTTACAGAGAAGATGTCTGCTATTTTCCACGGGTAGGTCCTATCCCTCTGAAGCCTAAAAGCTTTGTAACTGAGTTGGGGGATAGGGCTCTTATACAGTGACAACATTTTGACTTTTCCCAGGAGATTCCATAGCCGATGATGTCCTCTCCAGGTCTCATTAATATTAATCTAAAGTCAGATGTCACCCCCATGTGTGTGGATTTCACTAACTCTTCCTGTACCCACCTGTTGCCTGATTTAAATTCTGAGTGCATGGACCACCCTTTTTCCCTACTGAGAACAGATCATGACATTGCATGTGATACAGCCCTCGATGACCAAACTTTTCCCCACACAAAGGCAATGAATAATTAGTGAAATTGGAATAAAGCTCATATTCTCCTCTCTCCCCTTGGAACGGGACAAAGCGGCTAAATTAACATTCATTGATTACAATTCCACACACAGTCTCTCCTTAAAATAGTATGGGAAACTAAACCTGTCCTCTCCCGACAGCTGGGGTATCTGAAACCTGTTCCTCCAGGTTGTATGTTAATGCATCTAGATCGAATTCCCTGTCTAGCTTCCTCAAAAAGTCATCGGTCAAGTTGCTTCTCACAGGTTTGAGATAAATGTACGTTTCTCTTCAAATCTTGCCCATCGCTCATCCTCCTCAACTTTGCGGTGCATTTATTAACTTTCCTAACCAAATAGGGCCCGCAAAATACGTCTTGGAGCTTCTTCGAGCAGTTCATGTCCATCAATCGATGGACCTTCACGTACACAATGGTACCAGGCTCTATATTTCCCTCTCTTATTGTGGAATCGTGCCTGGTTTTCATTTTCTCCTGTGTTTTCTCTAGACTTTCTGAAGCTTTCCTGGCAGCTCGTTTCTGCCTTGAAACTATATCTAACAGATGTTCTTTCACCGATTTATTTTCTTCGGTAATCATACCGAGCGCTACGTCGCTGGGCGTTACCGCATCCCGGCCATGGACCATCATATACGGGGTGCAAGACAGGCTGTAGCTGTCGGTCGTGTTGAGGGCAAAAAGAATCGATTCTAGGTATTGATCCCAATCACGCTGGTTTTTGGAAATAAATGTCCGTATATGTTCTATTGTGCTCTGATTTCCTCTCTCACATAATCCCTGAGTCTGAGCCCTATATGCACTGGAGAAAACCTGTTTAATTCCAAAAGATTTGCAAAAATCCTTGAATTCACTTGATATATAACAGGCTCCATTGTCTGAAAACAGATTGCTAGGCACTCCTACTCTGCAGATTACATTTTTGTAAAAGTCTCGCTTCAGGCTTGAAGCATCAATAGCCTTGCAAGCCCAGCCGATGACGAAACGGCTATAAAAATCAAAACACAGTTGTATATACTTATTACCACTTGTCGTAGTGGTCATTGGACCCATAGCATCGATTACTAAATGAGAAAAGGGTGCAGGTGATCTATCTCTGATAGTCATCGGGAGTTTGATGGGGTTTTTCATCTTCTTAGCCCTTAGGCACGGATCGCAAGTTGAGATGTAATTGTTAATATCTTTCACCATCGATGGCCAGAAAAATTTTTGCCGGATGGCTGTTAAAGTTTTAATAATACCCATATGGCCCCCCAAAGGTCTAGTATGTGTAATCTTCATTAGTTTATCCACACACGACTCTGGTACGACCAACTGAATTTCATTCTCAAACCTTCTCCCACCAGCTGATCTCGGCACTCTGCACAAAATATCATTGTTATAAAAATATTGCTCGTGACTATTCAATATTTCTTTTGCTTGCTTTTTGTTTTCTGGCAGTTTTCGATCATTCAAGTAATCCTTCATTTGAGCACAAAACTGGTCGTCACCCTGCTCTTGCCTCAGCTCTACAGTATCCAAAGGACAATCTATTTCGGGATTCGATGTACCATAGAAAAATCTGTCAGTATTCCTATGTGAACTTGTCTTTTTCCCTGAACCTTTGTTATTCTCATTTTTCTTTCTCCCTGATTTATTTATCGTTTTATCCTCCTCAATGAGGCCAGCCTTTAATTTGCTGTTGACAGTACCAGCTCTTGTTGTTTCACGGGTGGTTACCGCCATCACGGTGGCGTGGCTGATATGGTCCTTATCAATTGACGCCTCAGGGGGCGTGTCACCTTCATGACACGAGACTGCGACCCTATCTGATAACCCTGTCGGTTTTTTCACAGCTGTTTCAATACGACAACTTTCCTGCTTTAAAATGGACCTGTATTTATGCTTTTTAATTGGGTAATTCTCCAGGTAATCATCTTCCCTGAACGATTTTACTGCATCTATGGGATGGAAAGAAATCTGCCTATTTACTGACTCCACTTTCGGATCTGCCACTATTTTCTCCACTGGGTATTCCCTTCTGCTCAAAACATCAGCTGTGATGTTTAGACGACCTTTCAAATGCTCAATGGAATAATCAAACTGGTTGAAAAATTCCACTAATCTTGCCATTCTTCCTGTTAAATTTTGCTTTGCATTTAGGGCCAGTAAAGCTGCATGATCCGTCAGAATTTTGAATTTTGAGCCAGCCACATAGTGTTTAAATTTTTCCAAGGCAAATTTCGTACCTATCAGCTCCCGATCCGTTGTTGAATATGAAATCTCGGCTGCATTTAACCCTCTACCTGCGAATGCAATTGGTCTCAAAAACCCTTCTCTATCAGGCTGCCAGAGCGATGCCCCTAGGGCTATTGAGCTCGCATCACTTGTTATAATGAAAGGGATGCTATAGTCTGGGTATTTCAGTACAGCTTCAGTACAAATAGAACGTCTGATTTTTTCAAAAGCTCTCTGACACTCCTCCGACCAAATATATTTGACTTTTGCCTTGGTCAAATGATACAGAGGCTGCATTACCTTGCTGAAGTCTGAAATAAATGATCTATAATAGTTGGCCAGACCATTGAAAGCCCTAAGATCTTTCACATTCTTTGGTGCTGGATAGGTTGCAATTGGTTTCACCTTTTCCGGATCCGGAGCTATACCTCTTCCATCTACCATAAACCCTAGGAAAGGTACCCTGGGTAATCCAAAAGAACATTTTTGCTTTTTGAACAATATATTCGCCTCCAGAAAAATTTTAAATATTTTCTCAAGATCTCTCAAATGGTCATCCCACTTGGAGTTTGCCAGCAATACATCGTCGATGTAGCATATTGTTGACGGTAGATCTTTCAACAGTGATTCCACGACTCCATGGAAGGCTTTTGGAGATGTTTTTAACCCCATAGGCATAACCTTATAAATGTAGTTCCCAAAGGGGGTGCTAAAAGCACTCAATTTCCTATGTTCTTTACAAACTGGGACCTGGTTAAAACCCCCAAAACAATCCAGCTTGCTGAAGAACTTTCCCTGCAATTCCCCAACGTTTTGCAAGGATTCTTCTGCACAAGGAAATGATTTCGATTGACTTTTTACCTGAGAATTCAAATGCCTGAAATCTGTAACGAGCCTATAAGCTCTGTTACCCTCTTTAGAACTGCCCTTTTCTACTAAGAAAGCTGGGCTAGTGAATTCCAAATTTTCGTCTGTCTTTTCTATAATATTTTGCTCAACTTGTTCGTCTAAAATCTGCTTCATTTCTCTTCTAATATTAGGATTAATCCTATAGCTCCGAAATTGTTTTGGTACATACTCCGCCTTCAACTCTATGGGATGTTCGTATTTGGTCGTTAAACCCAACACTTTATCACTGCCGACGAATACATTCTCGTATTTGTTTAGCAAGTTAACCATCTGCTCCTTTTGACTCGGTAACAGCTGTTCACCTATGTCAAATTTTGCTGGCTCGAGTCCCTTACCCTTATCGGATTGTTTTTGTTCAACCTCGATAGCTATGTTCTCCTTCACCGACTCGATGTTATTTAGGGATACAAAGTCGTTTTCAGTCTTAATACAATACAAACCAATGATAGAACCTTTAGGAATAACTCTGTATCCCCTGCTAGTATTATATACACATGTACGTATTAAACCATTAGGTCCCTGGGGCTTAGCAAGCACCCGTTTCACCATATAAGGAACTCTCGTTTTTCGCTTCATATTTTCTGTTATACCGATCGTATCTGATATATCTTCAAATGAAACCACATAGTTTGTAGCCTCCAATTCTGATCTAGGAGGTATGACATATCGTCGTCTAGCTCTTATTGTGTAAATCTGTTGTCTCTGTGCATTATATTTTAATTTAGCAGAATTGCTTCTTAAGAATTCGGATCCGATTATCATCGACCTGTCCAGCTTAGGGACTACAGTGAACCAATGGGAAAACCATCTTTCCTTGATTCTGAATTTAATTTTGATCTGCTTTCTGGCGCTTTGTGCTCCACCGTCTGCAATATAAACCTTGATATGACAGTTTCTTGAGAAAAGTATAACATCTCTCCTCAACAAAGCTTTGTAAAATTTCCCAGAAATGCAACTCAGAGTTGCTCCTGTGTCAACTAAAGTTGGTATTTTGTAATGACTCAGTTCCAACACAATACAACCCTTATTCAAACCAATAGAAATGGGATCTCCCTTACCTGGCGTCAATGTCAAAACTGCATCCTCCTCCTGGGTCTGTCCGAATAGTTCATTAATGCACACAATAGGGTCTTTTTCACAATCCTCATGGCGATAGCCCTTGTTTTCGCCATGGGTATCTAGTTTTCCTCACTTCTGGGGTGAGGTGTAGGAGGTCTGTATCCTGATGACCTTCCATTCGAATGACTTCTGTCTTTGGAATTGCTCCTCCAGTTCTCCTTGCTATTAGACCTGTTGTTCCTCCAGTTTTCCTTGCTGTTAGACCTGTTGCGACTGCTTGATCTTGGCCTCTCTTCCTGCTGTCTCCATGGTTCCCTGCTGTTACTTCTGGGCTTGCTGGAGTTCCTTCTTTCACTGGATTTGCTGTGTGGTCTTTGGTAGTTGTCTCTAGACTTTGACCTGCCATCCTTACTGTAGTTCTGATATTTATCACCAGATTTCCTCTCCTTACTATAGTGACCGTTTTTCTTTTGGTCCCTCCTGTCGTATCCTGATCTTCCTCTGCTGTCAGCTACATAGAATACTTCCTTCCTCGTCTCTCCAGCCTTTGTTTGAAATGCCTCATAAGCCACCTCGTACCTAATTGCCAGTCTCGAAGCAATTATGGCTGTATTTGGGGCCTCAGCCAGAACCATCTTTCTGAGATATTCCTTTAGCCCTCTGCAATATAGGTCTGTTCTCAACGATTCGGTCAGTTCTCCGTGTTTGGACAGTAACAGCAGCTTATCTCTATTGTAATCCTGTACGGATTCGTCCTCCCCCTGAGCCCTATTCACGTAATCATTGATTCTCTCCTCAAACGGTAAGTGTTTAAACTTTTCCATAAACGCAGGAGAAAAGTCCTCAAATGTTTTCTCTGGGCTCGCTGCTCTGTACTGTAGAAAATATGCTTCTGCATCGCCAGCCAGAAACTTTCGCAATCCTTCTATCTTCATGGCCTTTGGCAATTGCACGTGGCTCGTATATGCATTATAATTGTCCAAGAAATTGCCGGCAGATACCATCGCCGTCGGTTGCGAGAATACCTCTGGGGGCGAGGCAAACATTTTCAGGATTGCCGGCTGTACTTGCTTCTCATTGTCCTTATGACCCAGGCTTCTCGCTAGTTCCCTTACCAAATCGCTCATCGTTGTTTTGAACATCTCTTGCTGGCCTTGCATAGCCGTCTGGTGCTCGATGGATAAATTCTTCATGGCGTCTGCCAGGCCTCTATAATAGGCGGTATCCACATCCTCCATCGTGAGCTTCTCTTCCTCCGATTGTTTCTGCTTTAACTCTTCCTTGAGCTTCTCCTGTTTCAACTGCTCTATTACCTGGTCATGTCGTTGCTTCTCTGCGAGCAGATCCTGCTCTGCTTTCTCCTTAGCATCCCTTAGTTGCTTTTCTTCCTCCGCCGACAGTACCATTTTCCTTGGAATAGAGGCTTTGCTGTCTTTGCTGAGAGCCTGAGGCTTGTATAACCCCGGTCGTGGGGAGTGTGAGTTAAGATGTTGAAGGTTAGGCGGGTTTTTCGTGAATAATTCCGAATATTTGCTGAATCCTCGTGCTGTTTTTGATTGTCTATTTAAATGCGATCTATTTTCCATAAAAGGATCTTATAGGGTTTCTCCACCAATATGTTATGTAGACCTAAAGAGCTATTGTAATGATAATATAGAGAAAAGGTAAGAATGACCCTCACACGATGGTAGTGTTTGTATGAGTGTTTAATGGTACTGAGAGTTGGGCGCTCCTGGTAGTATACATACATATTAATGAGCGTGGGTAAACCTACACCTCAATGGGAGGTGTGGGGAGGCTATATGCCTATATAACAATATGTCTGTATGTATACATGTATAGGCATATACTCACCATGATGAGTTGTAGGGACTCATACATATGTACATGTATACATGATATGTCTATATGTATAAATGTATAGGGATATACTCACAATGATGAGTTGTAGGGACTCATACATATGTACATGTATACATGATATGTCTGTATGTATAAATATAGGGATATACTCACCATGATGAGTTGTAGGGACTCATACATATGTACATGTATACATGATATGTCTATATGTATAAATGTATAGGCATATACTCACAATGATGAGTTGTAGGGACTCATACATATGTACATGTATACATGGTATGTCTGTATGTATACATGTATAGGCATATACTCACCATGATGAGTTGTAGGGACACATACATATGTACATGTATACATGGTATGTCTGTATGTATAAATATAGGGATAGACTCACCATGATGAGTTGTAGTGTCACACTATCAGCCACATTCTGTGCCTGGAGGTGAGCTACCAGTTTATCCATGGCAACCAGTTCATGTATCTTAGGAAGGTTTTGTATCATGCAGGCTTCATGGTGTGTGTCCATCACCAGGGTCGTCCTGTTATACCCTCCTCCTCCTCCTCCACTACTGCCCTCTCCTCCTCCTCCTCCTCCTCCTCCTCCTGTAGCCATCTTCTACCTGCAGATAAGAGAAGGCATGAATTGTTGTTAAGGACAGATCTGGTGTTTCTTAAAATTTTAAGATATAAAATAGTATAATACCATATAACATATATTATGTTTTAAGCTACAATATAACATGCTTTCTTGTTAAATGTTACTGCTGTGTTTTATAGAAGAATTATGAGAAGTTATTCCTAAGCTTACTGAATCAAACTTCTCCTAAAAAAATGATTAACTAAAGATTTAAACAAATTATAGCTGAGGGGTTCCAAGAAGGGCTTCTCTTACAGTTTTTCCCCCTTAGAGTTTGTTAGGAGCATTCTAAATGTAAAATGATATTTTTGATATCAAATTAACAAAAATAGTGAAGTTATGTCTTACTCTTACTCTTTGTATGGGCTAAATTACAGGTAACCCTAACATTAATGCTTTTCTCTATATGGTAGGATGTGCACTTTAATAGTTTGATGTGATGTTTTTAACCAAGTAGACCCGGGAATTTGATCATAAAAAAAGCATTTTCAAATTTATTTATCTTTGCTCTTATTAATTGGGTTCAGCATTAAAAACTGAATAGCCTATATGATATTTCTAAAAAAAAAATCAAAAAAATCAGAATATTTGTCAATTTTGCTCTAGATATTGGATTGCATTACATATATGCAATGCTAATCCCTAATTAAGGGGTTAAGTTCATACATAGGGGTGGGGGGATAGTTGGTACATAGCAATTTTGATCAGTTGGTTATTGGTAATAGAATGAACCTTGTGCTGTTAGTAACAATGGCATGGATAGGGTTGGCCAAGGGTTTTAGGGCTAAATTGGCCATTCTTCCTTCTATGGTTGTTCTTCAATTTGTTTTTGAAGTAAAGAGTTGTTGGTATTGTCTTATAGTGTAGGTTGTTCCACCAGTGTAGCAGAATGACTTTTGGAATAGGGTAGACACTGGTCTTGGTAGTTGAAAGTTTCTCTTGTTTCTCTAAAATTATAGTGTACGCGTATCCAGCACAATAACAAGTAGGATACCTAGTAATTACTTGATAACAAGGTAATGATATGAATACCAGTAATGTACACGTTGTATGGGAGGTACATCTTTCATGGCTACGATTTTCCACAATACAACTTCAAGTTTGAGTTAGCCAGGGATATGTTAAGTATACATGTGCATATCAGTTGATGCATAATATACCAACAAGAATTTGGTTGTGACCAAGGAGAAAAAGGTTTCCCCCGACTATTCCAATTCTACTATATGCCTAAACAAAAAATGACCCCCCCCCCCCACTCCTCCTCGATACGCCACGCGGGAAAATGGATATTATGCGTTCGTTGTCCAGGACTTGAGTTGCCATGGCGCGTTACTAACGTTGTGAAAATTAGAAGGCGTCACGAGTATATTATTGCGTCGTTGCCGGCATCTGCATCGATAGGCCTATACTTTCCCTATAAACTTCCCTAAGTTCCACCAATATTATCTTCCTTATTTGAATATACATGTTGATAAAATTAAATACATAGGGGTAGAAAAGCATGCTCTTTCTGAATTTCAACATCTTGGCAATGTATTTCGAGTAGAAATAGCGTTTTTTATTACTTCGCCGGTGAGTAATTTCCCCGCGATGTGCCTGTCACAACCCAATAGGGTCAGGTTGTCAGAAATGTACAATCGTCGGCTCTACACATTTGGTAAATCATGCTAATTTACTCTGAAAAATGAAAAATACTAACTATACTACAGTATATATAGATATATAGTGTAGGCCTAACATTGATTAACCGAATCTGCTTGGTTATGTAAAACTGTATTTTGAACCTGATTTCTTTCTCAAATCTGACGATCTGGCAGGCGAATTGTACATTTTCTTGCAACCTGACTCGATAATGTAGACCTACTTTGGCAATCTTTTTCAATGTTTCGCTTATACAAGCCTTATTTATAAACTGACCTTGATATAAACATATATAGGGGTAGAAAAGCATGCCCTTTCTGAATTTCATATTTTTGGCAATTTATTTCCAGTAGAAATAGCGATTTTTATCAATTTTCGGGAGTGTAAATTCACTGCGATTTGCCGGCTACAACACAATACCGTAATGTACTTTGGCTAAAACCTATTTTGCATTGGTCTTTCATGATCAATATCTATAGCTATAAAAGTGACATAGAAATATGATTCCTACCAAATGCAAGCTTAGACATTTCTCTTTCCGATGGTGTATAGGGTTAGGAAATTATTTTATATATTAATGCCTTAGAATACCATATTAGACAAGCCAGTATTGCACAACGATCGGATTTTTGTCAGCAAAGTCAGCCCTTGACAGCCTATGCCTTTAGCACATCGCAGGGCAGGCCACAGCTGAAAATTATTGGGTTTTTTTTATGACAGTAGTTTTCCTAATATCTTCCTTATTTAAATACAAGTTGTGATAAAACTGCATGCATGGGGGGAGAAAAGTATGCTCTTTCTGATTTTCAACATCTTGGCAAAGTATTTAGAGTAGAAACAACAATTTTTATCAATTTGCGGGAGCGTAAATTCACCACGATGTTTACGCAAGTGCGTCAGAAATTCAGGTGGGAAAAGGCGGAGTTGGGTTTCCCTTATAAGGAGGCAACGTGGACGCCCAAAGAACAGGCGGCAAGAACTGGAACCTATATAAGGTTTCCCAGTACAAGCGCCTTCGGCGCTCGTACCGCCTTCGGCGGGGGAAACCTTAAAAAAGATACATTCTATATAGAAGATACATATGCTTTTGCTGGATTTTGACAGGGAGGTATAACGGCAGAGGCCATAATATAGATGCCAGCTCAGACCATCCAGGAAGATGGTAAATAACAGGATATTTAGACACTGAGAATTTCAACATGATGGCACACCCAAGGTCATGACCCTCCTACAAGACAAGGGGGTGAATGCCACTAGAGAGATCCAGGTAACCAGGAAACTAGTGACAGTCAAAGAGGAATAACAGGATATTTAGACACTGAGTATAATGATTTGATGGCAGCGGCCATTTGCTTGTATTATCATAGGCCTTCAGCTGAGACCCAGAATGTGGCTAGAAAGTGATTATTGTTCTGGATTTTGTGAGCAGTTTCCTATTGCTAATAGTCTACATTATAATATCCCAAATTGTGCCAGTTTTTGAGAAATTGAGAAATCAATCTGACAGTGCAAAGCCTATGGAGCTGATGGCCTGGCGTAATTTTTAATGGTAATTTTGATAGTCCATCATTTATTCAATCAATTGATATAAGTTGACAAAAAGTAGTGCCCACAATCCGGAATGAAAATCACTCTATTTGCGTTACAGCTGATGGCCTATTAGTCAATAAATATGTACACACAGTTTCAATATGTCAGGTTGGGATCACAACAACTTCCCCAACATCACTTTTGTTTAAAGATTCAGTTCTCATTGAAAATTTTGTTTGGCTATGTGATTAGAACATGTTTGTATTCAAAATAGAGTTTTAAGATTACATATCACAAATAAATTTTCACTAAATATATATAATTTAAATGGGATGGCAATGTTAAAATTCCCCAACAGAAAAAGTGAGTTAGAATAAATGAACAATATTTTAAAACACTATATTTTTGCATGTATATAACAAACAGATGAGAGCATTGTTACTGTAATAATCATTTGATTGTTGTACAGGGGTAGAGGTGGGTCAAAGGGTTATGAAGTTAACCCCTCTTGCCCTCTCTCCCCTTCCTATCCCCTTCTCTACCTCAGTCTCTCCTTGTGTTTCTCTCACTATTCCTTCACTCCTCATTTCCGCGGCTCTCTCTACATCCTCTCTCCTTCCTGTCCCTCTGGCTATTTCTTTCTCCAATCTCCCTTCTCTATTTGTCTTTATACCTCTCCCTCACTCTCCTCTTCTTATCAACCTCTACCTCTTCTCCCTTCCTATATAATACCTTGGTCTCTCTCTCCCCCTCTCTTCCCCCTCTCTCTCTGTCCTCTCCCTCCTTCAACCTACTTTCTCTGTCTTTCTCTCTCCCCTCTCATCCTCTTCTATTTGTCACTCTCCTTACCCCTATCTTTTTCTGTCTACCTCTACTTTCTCTCTCCCTCCTGTATATCTCTCCCTCTGCCCCTCTCTCCCTCTCCTCTTCATACCCTCGCCTGTATATCTCTCCCTCTGCCCCTCTCTCCCTCTCCTCTTCATACCCTCTCCTGTATATCTCTCCCTCTGCCCCTCTCTCCCTCTCCTCTTTATCTCCTCTCCTGTATATCTCTCCCTCTGCCCCCGTCTCCCTCTCCTCTTCATACCCTCTCCTGTATATCTCTCCCTCTGCCGCCGTCTCCCTCTCCTCTTCATACCCTCTCCTGTATATCTCTCCCTCTGCCCCTCTCTCCCTCTCCTCTTTATACCCTCTCCTGTATATCTCTCCCTCTGCCCCCGTCTCCCTCTCCTCTTCATACCCTCTCCTGTATATCTCTCCCTCTGCCGCCGTCTCCCTCTCCTCTTCATACCCTCTCCTGTATATCTCTCCCTCTGCCCCTCTCTCCCTCTCCTCTTCATACCCTCTCCTGTATATCTCTCCCTCTGCCCCCTCTCCCTCTCCTCTTTGTACTCTCTCTCTCCCTCTCTCATATTATCTTGTGTTTTTTCTCACCCCCTCTCTCCTCTGAATCTCTCCCTATCCTTTCTCCCCCCTCCAATATATCTGTATCTCCCCGCTCTCTCTCCCCTTTTCTCTCATGTGTCTCTTTCCCTCATCTCCCCTCTCTCCCCATTCTCTCAGCCTATCCCACTGTCCCTTGGCCTCTTCTCTCTTTCCCCTCTCTCCTATTTGTCTCTTCCATCCTTCCCTTTCTCCTCTCTCCTCTCTCCTCTCTCTCTCCTCTTTCTTCCCCTCTCTCTTCCTCCTTCTCCCCCCTCTCTCCCTTTTTCTCTCACTCCAGCTCTCATAAGGGTAGCTTTATTATTGGGTTATTAGTAGTGTTAGGGTTAGAGAGATAACCAGGATTGTAGGTTAATATTTGATATTTAAATAATTGGATAATTGTTATCTCGATATTTAAGAACCAGAATAATACTAAGGGTGTATGGGTAACAAGAGGATTGGGGGTGTGTGGGGTTCCCCACATATAACAATCTACATATATAGCAATCCCCCTGCCCCCCCCCCACACACACACACCCTATCACATTATTCTCAGAGTGAGTAGGATGGAGAGGAGGGCGGGGGCCACAGCAACATACTTGGGTTAGTTTAGGCTTAGTTTATATCAGATGTCATCACTCCACACACCTCCCTCTAGTGAACTCTAGACCTAGACTACCTTGCCCCATCTCTCCCTCCCTCTGTTCTCTTCCTCTGTCTCTCCCTCTGCCTCTCCCCTTCCGGTCTCTCCTTTCTCTCTCATTCACATTTTCACTCACACTCTTCCTCCCTCTCTCTCCTCTCAATCACTCTCCCTCTTCCCCCTCTCTCCCTACCTCTTTCCTCTCTCACTCTCCCTCCCTCTCTCTCCTCTTACCTCCCATCCTCCCTCCTCGCTCCCCACCCCTCTCTGTAAATATAAACATATTCTGTACATACGAAAATGTCTGACAAACAAATAGCAGTTTTAATTGAACAGGCTAAGGAATATATTCCTTAGCCTGTTCAATTAAAACTGCTATTTATATATATGTATATATACATAGTTAGGTCTCAACATTAACGACAACCTTTCTTTCCGCTCTTTCCATCTCAAGACAATCCACATAACCAGAAATAGAATGAAACAACTAGTTAGATTACGGCAATCATTCCCAGATAATTTAACAATAAACCTGTACAAGGTCAACAGTCTACCACTCATGGAATTTGGTGGCACCATTTACAGTAGTACACCTAATGCAGCTTTATTAAACAAGCTTTAAGTCTGTGTTTCTGTGTTAAGGATTGCAAAATGGAGAGGAAAGAGGGACAATGTTGATGACCTCCATGTAGAATTATCATTTCCAGAACTAAAGATCAGAAGAAAGGCAGACTTATTAGAATATGCCTATCTCTCGAAAAATGAAGACTATATAGACACAAGAACAACAAGTCTCAGATCAGGTGCTGGAAAAAAGCCTAATATGCTAATTCCAAATCCTCCAATAATTCTTTAGCTCCTCATTTATGGAACGAAAAAAGCAACTCTTTTTATGATAAATATAATGTATATGTTGATGACCTGCTTAGTTACAGAAATAAATAAATGAATATACGTTTGTGATGGACCTATAATACCTTTTGTAACCTATGTTATATTGTCTTATTATACAGTGAAGACTCCTCCAAAATGGAAGGAACCAGGTTGTGGATAATGTTATACTGCAACTCAACAATTTATTTCTAATTATAAAGATCCAAATCAAATGTGTAAGTTGTGGACAAGATGGACATACCATCATAATATTACTTCTTATTAAAGCGTAGTGTCAACAAAGATTTTTACTTCAAAATATGGTTGTCATTTATATTGTATTTCTTAATGTGTATTTGCTAATTATAAGACAGTTCAGTCTTCATGATTATTATTGTATTTCATGCTCCAAACGGAATATGGTAACTATTGATGGTTTGCCAGGAAGATATGTCCAATTTCCTATGTTACAAGTATGAAGAGTCATGGAAAAACATTCAAATCTCTCCCTCCTTCTTTCTCCCTCTCTCTCCCTCCTTCTTTCTCCCTCTCTCTCCCTCCTTCTTTCTCCCTCTCTCTCCCTCTCTCACCCTCTCCCTCTCCCTCTCCCTCTCTCTCCCTCTCTCTCCTCTCTCCCTCCTTCTTTCTCCCTCTCTCTCTCTCCCTCTCTCCCTCCTTCTTCCTCCCTCTCTCTCCCTCCCTCTCTCTCCTCTCTCCCTCCTTCTTTCTCCCTCTCTCTCCCCCTCTCTTTCTCCCTCCCTCCCCTTCTCTCTCCCTCTGCCTCCCCCTCTCTTTCCTCCTTTCTCTCTCCCTCTTTCTCTCCCCTTCTCTCCTCTCTCTCCCTTTCTCTCCTCTCTCTCCCTCTGTCTCTCCATCTTCCTCTCCCTCTCTCCTCTCTTTTCTGTCCTCTCTCCTCTCTCCTCTCCCCTCTCCCTCTCACTCCCCTCTCTCCTCTCTCCCCCTCTCTCCTCCCTCTCCCTCTCACTCCCTCTCTCTCTCCTCACTCTCTCCCTCTACCTCTCATACCACCCAACAATACCATTCGACCCTTATAAACAACACATTGACCTCTGTATTTATACTGAATATCTTGTAAATGTTTAGATCAGATCAGTTGTTCAGATCACTCACTCCACACTGGTGGGACAGTGGTACACACACATGCCTCCCTGCTATTGAACTTTGGACCTACACTACATCCTGCTCCATGCTCGCTATCACAAGGCCTTACACAAGGCCTTACACAAGGCTTTACACAAGGCTTTACACAAGGCTTTATGATAGAGTGTATATGTACCCACCTGTTTACCACCTGCTCAGTGCTGCTCCACCTGGTGCTCTCCAGGTGTACTGTGGTCTAACTTCTCCTCTAGAGTAGAACCGTGGAGAGAAAGGCTTGTGTGACTGGCCTCTTCCTGTCCTAGAGTGAGACTGAGGCTAGGGTCACCATATAACTGTGTCAGTGTGACATAGTGACACAGTTATGGTGGAGAGTGGTAGTGGTGCTGGTAGCAGTACATAGTACACACACACACTGCTTGGTGCGTATGATATGTGTCTCCATGCATTAATTCCATGTTTTTATCTCTTTACAAGCGGCTTCGCCACTTGAGGGGGGAGAGGGAGATACAGAAATGACAGAGAGAGAGAGGGGGGGAGTTGGAGATTAGATGGTATACAGACAAATAATATTTTTTTTACCCTTCCTCCCCTTTCGTCCCCCTCCCTTTCCCCTTCTCCGACTTACTGCTACACCCCCTTCCTCTTCTTTCACCCCCGGGCCTACTCTTCCTCCACCTCCCCACTATACCTATTACATAAAGATTCATATTTATTTGGGATATATGGGGAATAAGGGCGTAATACAACCAATCTCACTCACTCACTCCTCCCCTCACTCCACCCTCCCTCAGGAGGAGGTTGAGGTGGGGCATTTGTAACAGGTATGGTAGTGAGGTAGCAGGACGGGGAGGAGGAGGAGGTGGATATGAGTTTAGAGGGATAGAGAGGGAGGGACAGAGAGAGAGAGAAGTTCACAGAAGTCACAGAGCCATGCTGCACAGCACTGAGGAGTAGGGTAGGAGTGTCTGGAGTGATGCATGCATGCATCCGCTCGGGACTTGAACATATGCGTGACGTTGTTGCGCGCATAGCTTCGGATCTTTGTGCTATTGGATGGTGCGTCGGGCCAGGGTGAATATATTTAGCTAGTAGTCGTATGCATTCGAATATAATCGGACTTCTGGGTCTTGATTCTCATGATGTTCAATACAGTACAGTATTTAAGAGATAGGCGGCTATATTGTATAGAGAGTCATGGTTGTATATAGTAGTTGTAGGATTCCAGTATGAACAACACAACACGAAGAGTTTTTAGTACACCACTACTTGTGTATTGTATCTTATCCTGTACATAGATGCTAGGTTGATAATCCCTTCCCATGGTAGTATATATATTGAGCCATATGAGAGATCTTATGGGACTCCTTCCCTGGACTCTAGAGAGGATGTTACTTGTTACTCATTGCTTATTGTTATTCCTATTGTCTCTTCTTACATATGACATGTTCCCCGTATATATACCCAGGTGGTGAGTGTCGGGTATCCCCATTGGTGGACCCTTATCCTATGATACCTTCCCTCCCTCTGGCCCCTCCCATCCCCTGGCGCATGCTGTAGTAACCGTGGTTAACACAAGAGGGCAGTAGGATGGGTAGTAGGGTAGGATATTTGACTTTGACTAAGGCATGTACATGGAGCATCCATTATTAGAGGAGGGGGGGACAATCCTACCTATTGTACATACATGGAGCATTCATTATTAGAGGACGTGGGTCAATCCTACCTATTGTACATACATGGAGCATAGATTATTAGAGGATGGGGGGTCAATCCTACCTATTGTACATATATATATATATAAACTTTTATTCACGATCTTCACATGCAATTAAGACGATACAATCAGGAATAGGGCGTAGCCTCACAGCAGTGATCTTCCATGGTGGCCCTTGGAAATGAAATGTAATAAGATAAATAATCCTTAGAAACTAACATCATGATAATACTATAACCTTAACAAAGTGATGTGATCTTAGCGGAGAGTATTAATATTAAATGTCAAGCGAAGGTCCATGTAGTGATTTAGCTATAAATTTTTTATATTTCGTCATTGTCCATCATGGTTCTAGAATAATGGTTTCCCATTACTTATGAGTGTCCGCGAAAGTTCAATGTTTTTAATTATTCAATTTTGGTTGATGTTGGGATTTAACTTCTTGGATGATACGTTGACATGATGATCTGTCTTTCTCAGATGTTCATTGGCCCATGGGTCCTTTGTGTCGACATACATCTTAAAAATTATTTGAGACCAAAAAGTGGAATTTCCTAGATATATGATTTGACATTATTCAAATAACGTCCCCTTTAACTAGGAAGACGCTTACAATATTGACTAATTACTACCGATGTGGTTTTTAGATCTGAATATACAATGAAATATCACATAAATTGGTACCATCACCTCTCTCATATCATATATTAACTTCAAACAGAGTAAGGACCTATACTGGTCCATCGTTAAAAGACTCTCTTGTACTGGAGAGAAACAAAATCTGTTAATTTGAGGAAAATATCGTGGCAAAAGAACAATGAACATTAAAATACATTTATCCCCTTTCCCTTCCCCTCGGAAGAACCGAGTTTTACCGATGTCTCAGTCATGTACATAAGTCTTACACGCCTATATCCCCCTCCCACAATATACAATATTACAGATAAGTAATTATACTCTTGCACAGGTTATAAAGTTTTCCAATTTTAAGAATGATAAATCCAAATACTAGATATTATCTTCTCTTAAATATTGGTCGAATTCCTGGGTGTAGGTGTTTTTTAAATAAACTTTAAACTCTTTCCTATTAGGTATCTCTCTGGGTTTCTGGGGAAGCCCATTCCAGAGGGTCGCTAACTTATAAATGTAAGATTTTTTAAAATTTTCGTTTTTAGGTTGTGGGGTGCTAAGTTTTTTCCCCTTACTGAGACCCCTTAGGGTAATTTTTCGACTATCTAAATTCTCAGGAATGAGTGCCCTCCTAAACGCTAACTCCAATAGGTGAGTGTCGCGCCTGGTGGTTAGGGCTGGTAGATTTACTTCTTTGTGAATTTCTTTGGAACTTGTAAATTTTGGCCTCCTCAGGGCTATTTTTAATGCTGCATTCTGAAGAGATTGCAGCCTATCAAGATACCTCTGAGGGGTTACCTGGTAAAAAAGGTCTCCATAGTCAATGTGCGGTAGGATTATAACCTTGTAAATTAATAAGAGGGTTTTTTTATTACAAATATTATATAATTTAGACAGCGATTTAATTTTACTTCTTATCGTGTTTATCTTCTTATCCATAAAGGTTTTGAAGTTGAGGCGTTCGTCTATCTCCACACCCAGGAATTTATAGTATTTTACATTTTCGAGTTCTTGCTGACAAATGTTAAATTTATCAATGTTATTTTTGTCGGGTCTTAAACTAACAGTCATAGCTTTACATTTACTCGTATTGAGCGAAATCTTGTTGACATTACACCACTCAGCTACTCTGTCTAAGTCATCTTGTAATTCTTTTGTATTTGCCGAAGTGTTTTCCCTTGTATTGTAAATAACCGTGTCGTCGGCAAAATGTTGAATTTTACTATTTTTAATAACTCTATGTAAATCATTTATATAAAGAATAAACATAAGTGGTCCTAGAGAAGTTCCTTGAAGAACACCACAAACTACTTCGCGAAACGAGGAGAGATGCCCATCAATTAAGACCCTTTGTGATCTATTTTGTAAATAATTTTGAAACCATTTAAGAGTATCGTTAATGAATCCGAAAGTTTTTAATTTATTGAGAAGAATATTATGATTAACAGTATCAAAAGCTTTTTTAAAATCTAAGAATACCATATCGGTTAATTTTTTACTATTTATGTTATCGTATGTATATGTAAAAAGATGATCAAGGGCATCATTAATGGATTTTCCTCCTCTGAATCCGAATTGAGATGTACATAATAAGTTTTCTTTTTCTAAATATGAAGTCATTTGTTTCTGTATACAACTTTCTAAAACCTTAGCAGGGAGATTAATACACGATATTGGTCTGTAATTACCGGCCTGATTCTTTTTCCCGTCTTTAAATAAAGGTGTCACAATGGCAGTTTTGAAAGCTTCTGGTATTTTTGATGTTTGAATTGATAAATTAAATAAGTATGACAGTTGTTTGCTCAATGCAAGGAGACATGGCTTTAATATTTTTGTGGGCATGAGTCTCAGCCCTGATGCCTTATGGTTGCCAATTTGTGCCAGAGCCAGCTCAACCGCCATTTCCGTGATATTAGAGAAGTTAAATACCTTATCAGTTATAAAGTTATCTGGGTTATTATTAACTGCGGGGTCAGTTTTAATTTTTCTAGCTAGGATCGGTCCGATGTTTACAAAAAAATCATTGAATTCTTCCGCTGCTTGTTTACCTGTGACTGTTTCGTCACTAGAGTTTTTAATGCGAACCTCAGAATTTTTATTCTTACATTTTTCTTTCGAGATTAACGGTTTGATGGTATCCCAAAACTTATGGGGATCAGACGCGTTTGTTTCAATCTGACTTTTCAGAAACCTGTTTTTAGCTTCTTTAATTTCTTCGTTAACTCTACATCTTAACCGTCTAGCTTCGATCCAGTCATGTTCTTTTCCCGTTTTCTTTGCTTTATTATATGCTTTATCCCTGCTCTTTGAGAGTGACACAACATGGTTGTTATACCATTCAGGGCTTTTGTTTACCTTTTTAAAAACCTTAACAGGACACATCCTATTTAGATAATGTTCTATGCTACTATAAAGTATATTCCATGCTTCATCAACGTCTCTACAAGTGTAAAATTGGGTCCAATCCAAGTCTCTTAAAATTTCCCTCAGTATTCCTATATCTAGATTTTTAGTATTTCTGGCCTCAAAAGTGACCTTTTCATTTTTATTTCTATCCTTTTTTATCTGTATAAATACCGGTAAATGATCGCTCAGGTTGATATTGATTGAGCCGCTACTTTTTATCTCTTTAATATTTGTGTATATATGATCAATGCTTGATTTAGACTTCTTGCTTATCCTGGAAGGGACCTTAATACACTGGTGGAGATTGAATCTATTAAGTAATGTGTTAAACCTATCAGCATTCATAGTTTTACCAGAAATGATTATATCGGAGTCATAGTTGAAGTCACCAAGAACTATTACATCATTCGTCGAGTCAATAGAATTGATCGCTGAATCTAAGTAAGAGAGTGCTTGGCTAATATCCCCTTGAGGAGGTTTATATACGTTAAATAAAAATTTGTTTTTCATAAACTTCTTTGACAATGATAATACTTGTATTTCAACTTCTTTGTTAGAAAGAGAAATTCCCATGTTGTCCCCTTCATCAACCTCAATGGACTTATGGACATACGTGCATAGACCACCACCTCTACGCTTGGATTTCCTATCAGAGCGTATCAAATTATAGTCAGGAATTTCTATCTCAATATTGTTGGTGGTTTTATTAAGCCATGTTTCCTGTATAGAAAGAATTTGTGGACAGGTGTCCTTTACAAATTGGCGAACCTGGTCTATTTTGGCAAGTAAGCTCCTAACATTCCAGGAGATGATCCGAAATCCATTGAGGTATTTAAAGTCACCTATTTCGCACTCCATTGCGTACACAATTTTGTAGATTTCTTTTCCCCAAACATCCAATAAAACCCCAGTAGAACCCCACATGAGAACGTAGCAATACATTGAAGGTATCTTCCTTAACATTATAGTCTACCAATATAACAAACAAATTGGTAGTCTTTGAGACGACTGTACTGTCGTCATCCCCCTGTAACAATATGTAGTGGGGAGACATGATTTAGGGTAGTTCCAGATCAAATCAGGTCTAGAGTATAATACCAGAATTAATAGAGATTGATCGAGCACACTATTTATCTTTGGAATTAAAACAAGAAATACTTTTAAAAACGTATAAAAGCGGATCCAACGACTTTTATCGTTTCTTTCTGTACCTGTACAATGGAGCTGTAGCCCACAATGATATTGTTCAACATTACAGTTTAAAACGAGGTTCACACAATACCTGACCATAGTATGAGTTTTGACAACCACTTCTTTGGTACGGACAAAGTACCTGTGGTGTCAAGTATATATAATACCCTGAGATTTACATTTATTATACCATGAATTACAACATGGAAATTTGTATTCATCACTCTAGTAACAATAATGGAACAATATTTCAACAATATTTCGTTTCGTTGGGCCATCTAAGAGATTATAATTTTTAGAGAAATATATTCTTTATTAGGGTCGAGGCAGTTCTCTGATGAAGTCAGGCTCCAGAAAACTCTTGTCTCATCAGATAATACCTCTCCCCCAATTTTAAAACACCTCAGTGTGGCGAGATGCTGCTTGTGAACGATTAGCAAAACAAATTATCAACTCTACTAAGATCTTACTTGTCTAAATTTTAGGCCCAACTATTATTACAAGAACGTTTTCACCTTTCATGACACTCTTATGTTAAGAAACATCTACCGCTTAATATTCAAGAATGACAGTTCAAGCTGATTCATTTAATGTTAAACAATTCAACCTCAAGCTGGTCTGTTATGTAGAATAACATAACTAGATTTTGTGATAAGCTTTGATTATTTGTGTAGCTACTCCTTCTTTTAGAAGGTCCGTAAGATGACAACCATCTTCGGACAGTTTGTAGTAGTCAGCTGAGTAAACAGGGAGGAGGGTGGTCTTATGTTTCCTCCCTGCTTTGTGACGATGTATCAGTTGGCCCACGTATGGTGTAGGTACGTTATGCTTGAAGTTATTGGCTTTAACTTGATTATTGAAGGAGGCCACCATTCTATCAAGTGTGGGCTGATCATCAGCGATGGCTTGCACTTTAGACGATGTTAGGATGTCATTAAGCCTCCACGAATTTTGAGAAAGATGAACATTATATTGGACAAGGTCCACACCAAATGTTGTGCAATAGAAAATAATTGGTGGCGGCAGGTTTGGAGGAGCTGACATTACTAGTTGTGTCCTAGTTGCCTCCATCGCCTCCTCAGTGTCAGACTCTAATTTCGTGGGGCAATAGTGCTGTAGACTTACTTCTTTTGTTACCGGGTTACGAGTTGTTATGTTGCATATTCCAGAGACCATAGCTATGACTCTGGGTTTCTCTAACATCCTTCGGTGAGTGGATCTAGAGACTAATGATCTAGTGTCGGCCCCGGGTGCCACAAATACACTAGAGTCGAGGGATGGTTCGAGCCTATGGAGAAACGGGCCTAGCCCCGCCGCTCGTGAATCTCCCAGTACAAGTAATTCCCTCCTTGGCATGGCCATTGTGAATTTAGAAATTTAAGATTTTCACTGTAGACGACCTATGTAAATATTAACAGTTAGGAGTTACTGGATTTGAAGATCGGCTCTCACCTCTTCGAGAATTTTTCCAAACGTATTGTTACCAGTGAAGGATTGGACCTTTAGAGGAACCCGGTCGCCATTTTGTATCATAACACCTCGCGGGTTCCGGCCGATTCCCCACTTAGCATCCGAGGTAAGTTCATAAAAATGAGATGTATTTGGGTCCAATAATGTTTTGGCTAATGACTTGTGTTGTGAGAATTTTTGAGTGGCAATTTCCTTTAGAATCATCGTCTCAATTTGTTCCCACTCTCGTATCTGTCCCGAGGTTACCAGCTTTTCGGTGGCGCCGCCTAGCTTTTTTGCCTGAACCGCAGTGGGTGCTTCCCTTATGTCCGAGGCACGATGTGGAAAGCCAAAATGGAGGGCTTTAGTAGCTTGATAAGCATGCTCTGCCGTCTTGTATACTATCCTGTTGTATGTCACTGATACTGGATAGAAGTTGGAGAGGCTGCTATGTCTACCGTGAAACCCTAAGCCTCCGTCATCGGTAGGTATCTGCGACACATCAGAAGGCCTGCATCCAGGAGGTAAGTAGTTTAGATCAGACGAGGAGAAGGAACGATTTTGTTTACTTGGCACTACTATGTGACCTAACACTACTTCAGCATTAAAATTATTCAACTTGAGAAGTTTATGGCAATCAAGTAGCACTTGGTGATTCTGATTTTTTGGGTCTGGCTGGAAGCGGTTGAACCATATTCCAAGCCCAGATTTTCGGCGGAGGGTTGTGGCCGCGTTAAGAATGTGCTTCTTCGTCTCATTTGAATCGAGCTCGACATATATAGCCCTTGTCTGCTGTTTTCTCGGTATTCCAACCCTATAAGCTAGAATTTGCTCATCTATTTTCTTGTTGGAGACCATATTTAATAGGTTGCTAACTATCTGCGTTGTTTTTTCTTCGACAGATCTAAGATTTACATCGCCCGATACCACTACGAATGATGGGGACCCGTGCTGCCACCTCTCCGGCAATCCCTCAATTAGCAGATGACAGGAGCTATCTGCCTTGGATTGAGTAGCGGTTGCTATGGACGCCTTCTGATTTCGGTTGAGATCCGCTATGTTAGTATCAAGTGATGTAACTTTGTCATCTACCTTACCTAAATTCCCACCAATGTCAGTGATAAGAGTAAAATTGTCCTCTATTGATTTTCTGATGTCAAGAATAGATTGATTTATCTCCTCGTCTAGTTTGTTTACCGCTTTCATAGCGACGATGTCTACGAATGTATCTCCCGGTTTCGGTAGAGATTTCTCAAGTAGTTGTTTCAAATCACCCTCTTCTTCTTTCCCTTGTTCAGGAAGAACAATCTTCCCTGCTGTTTTCTCAATGGCTATAAGCCTCCTATTCATGTTTTCGTAATTTACTTTGGCCCAGGCCAATTGATTATCCAATTTACGAACGATCATCTCCATCTTGATACTGATCGCTTCAACCTCTCTTTTGAGCCTCCTATTCTCCTTCCACTCAACATCAATGTTATTCTCTGCAGAAGAGTGTCTAAGACCTTCTCAGTTATCTTTTTAATGAGAGATTTCTCAAATTCATCATCATTCCTCTGTGTTTCAACTCTTGGAACTACTTGTAATTATCCCACAGTAATTTTTTCGGGGCCATGGTCATTTGCTCCAGCGCCAATGGCGCCTGCTGTCAGGTCATTAGCTTCTGGTTTTACAAGATCCCCTTCCTTCTTTACGATGTTATTATTCGCCAGTACAGGAGAATTAATACCATTTTGTGGGACTAATGGGTCATCGGTAATAGCAGGAGCAGTAAGTTTCCCCACAATTTCAGCTATTAAATCATTATCAACGTCAACGACAACGACAGGCTTTCCAGAAAGTTCCACCGAATTTCTGTCATCAACAATCAATATGGAGTCACCGTTAGAATTTTGAATCTCTCCGATCCCCGAAGACTCATCATTATGAGTAATAACATCTTTAGTTTGGTCATTATTATCTTGACCAGAAACAATTTAATCTACCTTATGTCCAGTGTTCAAATCTTCTTCAGTTAACACTTTGACGTTTGATTTACTGAAATCGGTTTGTTTTTCAGAATCGACATCGATGGCATCAGGGAGTTTGCCGCCTTCGGCCATGTTGAAAACCTCCGAGCGCGACGTCAGGAATCTTCGAACGATGATTAATGTAAATATGATGATGATTATTAAAATAAAATGTGGATCCAAGTAATCAGCAATCTTTGATGAAGCAATGGTTGTATTTTTTGCAAGACTGTGCTGATATATCCAAAGTTTGTGGCTCGATCTTTGTCTCTGGCTCACACTAGCGCATTTTGGCTCTTTAGAGTTTTCCCGCCCATTCATTATTAGAGGACGGGGGTCAATCCTACCTATTGTACATACATGGAGCATACATTATTAGAGGACGGGGGGTCAATCCTACCTATTGTACATACATGGAGCATTCATTATTAGAGGATGGGGGGTCAATCCTACCTATTGTACATACATGGAGCATTCATTATTAGAGGATGGGGGGTCAATCCTACCTATTGTACATACATGGAGCATCCATTATTAGAGGATTGGGGGGACAATTCTACCTATTGTACATACATGGAGCATCCATTATTAGAGGACGGTGGTCAATCCTACCTATTGTACATACATGGAGCATTCATTATTAGAGGGTGGGGGGTCAATCCTACCTATTGTACATACATGGAGCATCCATTATTAGAGGACGGGGGTCAATCCTACCTATTGTACATACATGGAGCATTCATTATTAGAGGACGGGGGGACAATCCTACCTATTGTACATACATGGAGCATCCATTATTAGTGGATGGGGGAGGTTCAATCCTGCTAAACGCCACCCTAACCAACGTCCCCAAACCCTAGCTGTCACCACAATATAGACTATCACACCCTCCCCCCTCCCACCACCATTATCTCCCAAACCTTTGTGTCACCACATTACCCTTTCTGCCCCCCCCATCTGCAACCCCCACCCCTCACCAACATCCCCAAACCCTAGCTGTCACCACTATCTGGACTATCACTCCCTTTCCCCCAAAAAAAGAATTGTCACCACAATAGGGACTATCACACTCTCCCCCCTCTACCACCATTAGCTCCAAAACCTTCCTGTCACCACAATAAGTACCATTACCCTTTCTGCCCCCCCTTCCTAATCCCACTACAGAAATTTACAGCAATCTTCAAACCTTAGCAAAGGATCAACTACTAACATCTAGTACAGATCTAAGATTGATGGGACATGTATAAAAATATATCCATACCATCAGGTGATGTCTCCACATAGGAAATGGACATGGGTGATTGGATAAGTGGATCAGTCGCTATGTCATATATATGTTGAAGGAAACTCCAGCTGAATCTTTTCTCTCCTCTGAGCCTCAGCTAATGTGGATCATTTGACAAGATCTGGGTCAGTACAGGTGCAGCCGTGCATCACATGGATACATCACTACAAAACATGTGCAAGTGGTCTGGAGAAATATACATGTATAATGATGTACCAGATGCATACACTGAAATATGGATGAACATTTTGCATAGATATGTGCAGGTACTGTCCTTTGATGCAATACAGATAAGAAAGGAAAATCAAATATTTAAAAATTTAGGCAAATCTTAAGAAATTACAAATTTGAGGTATGCACAACATTGTACATGTTTTACTGGCCTCATCCATAGAGTCAAGATTGTGTCTCTATGGAGTCTAACGTATGGCTTACCTCTCGGTGTTTGAATCTGTGCAATATAAAAATTGTTTGTCACTGTTGAGGATAAATAATGATTCACTCATAACTCAAAGGATCTTATGTGGGACATTTCCATACACAAATAAACTGGGTCACAATGATTGAATGCATTCTTTATTTCCTCTTGAAACTGGTCGTCCATTTCTGATGTATACCAGATACAATAAAGAACATATATTGAATAACAAGAAATGTGAAATGCAGAACTTTGGGAAAATACTGTAAAACAAATTACCTAAGATTAACTGCATTGTCAGTTATAATTAGTTAAACACTAAGACTTTTTACTGATTGTTTCATTCTTTTCCAGTCTTACTGAAAGTTATTTGACCACAATTTGAAGGATTTTTTCAGCTTTGCTACAGATCTTTATAAATTCCACATTGGTATTTCCTTGCCCTGCTGAAATGCTTTCCTGTGGCAACTTCACCTATTATCACTCACTAGTGGCTGTTCTTTCTCACCTGATTCAGCTTCACCTATTATCACTCACTGGAGGCTGTTCTTTCTCACCTGATTCAGCTTCAAATTTTGTATAATCAGTAACTAATTACTAAATAACTAATAACTAAATAAACAAACCAAACAGATATTATATGGTTTCATTTCCTACCTATCATCACCTAACCACTCAGACTACCAGGATTCTCGATATAAAAACCATGACCACAATACCTGACCTCAATACATAATTACTAAATAATTAGTAACTAGTAAAAAGGTTGGTCCTATAATTCATAATGTGAGTAAATATATTGAGATATGTGTTGTCGCAATAAGTGGGAATACAACCTGCATTGGTTTCCTAACTTTGGCCTAGTTTTATATTAGATAACAGAGATGACTTGTTTTTAGATTTAAGTTCCTGGGTTTAATATTCATGAGTATTACAGAAAGTTTAGGTAAATCATATATTACAGCAGATGACAGCTGTATTAAGAATGAATGTCATTCAAAGAGGCATACATAAATATTGGGCTATATTGCATCAGACATGCATGGACATTTCTATTTTAGTTCCTCTGAGTTTAAGCATCATGAAATATAACATCTGTGTTTATTCATTTATCAAGTAATAACACTAGTGTTTGAATGTATAACAAAGGACGGGAAAAGAGTACCAAGAGAAGTCTACTCTAGTTAATCATATACAACAAAGTTCCTATTTAAAAAAGACATGTAATATAGATATGTGTGTAGAGTTTGAGGTGTTTTTTTGTGACCAATGGTGCATGGTTTGTGATGTAAGTATGAGGTCAGATGCAGCCACCCGTGGTGACATACTGTGCAGGTTGTACTAGATACATGTCCTATCTAGGGTCTGAGACAACCAGACCCCAATACCTGACATAGCTCCAACATGACTCCTCACCGACAACACTCAGGCAGCAACCAGCGATCTACTAGATCCACTAGAACACCATCCCTCCTTATTGACCTTTGTACCACATCCAGGTGAAAGGTCAACACTCAGGCAGCAACCAGCGATCTACTAGATCCACTAGAAACCATCACTCCTTATTGACCTTTGTACCACATCCAGATGAAAGGTCAACACTCAGGCAGCAACCAGCGATCAACTAGATCCACTTATTGACCTTTGTACTACATCCAGGTGAAAGGTCACCACTCAGGCAGCAACCAGCCATCTACTAGATCCACTTATTGACCTTTGTACCACATCCAGGTAAAAGGTCAACACTCAGACAGCAACCAGCCATCTACTAGATCCACTTATTGACCTTTGTACCACATCCAGGTGAAAGGTCAACACTCAGGCAGCAACCAGCGATCTACTAGATCCACTTATTGACCTTTGTACTACATCCAGGTGAAAGGTCACCACTCAGGCAGCAACCAGCGATCTACTAGATCCACTTATTGACCTTTGTACTACATCCAGGTGAAAGGTCACCACTCAGACAGCAACCAGCCATCTACTAGATCCACTTATTGACCTTTGTACTACATCCAGGTGAAAGGTCACCACTCAGGCAGCAACCAGCCATCTACTGGATCCACTTATTGACCTTTGTACTACATCCAGGTGAAAGGTCACCACTCAGACAGCAACCAGCCATCTACTAGATCCACTTATTGACCTTTGTACTACATCCAGGTAAAAGGTCAACACTCAGACAGCAACCAGCGATCTACTAGATCCACTAGAACACCATCACTCGTTATTGACCTTTGTACTACATCTAGGTGAAAGGTCAACACTCAGGCAGCAACCAGCGATCTACTAGATCCACTAGAACACCATTACTCCTTATTGACCTTTGTACCACATCCAGGTGAAAGGTCAACACTCAGGCAGCAACCAGCGATCTACTAGATCCACTAGAACACCATCACTCCTTATTGACCTTTGTACTACATCCTGGTGAAAGGTCACCACTCAGGCAGCAACCAGCCATCTACAAGATCCACTAGAAACCATTACTCCATATTGACCTTTGTACTACTTCCAGGTGAAAGGTCAACACTCAGGCAGCAACCAGCGATCTACTAGATTCACTAGAACACCATCACTCCTTAATGACCTTTGTACTACTTCCAGGTGAAAGGTCACCACTCAGGCAGCATCCAGCGATCCACTAGATCCACTAGATAGCCATCCCTCCTTATTGACCTCTGTACCACATCTAGGTGAAAGGTAGGATGATCTTTAACAACATAATGATATAAAGCCTAGTATCATTGATTCGAGAGCTCTTAGTCTACAAGTACTGACTAAAAGTTTTTTTTAGAAAAACAAAAATGTCCTAGTATCAGAATTTGTAGTATCATCTATACTATTTAGAATATGTTTGGGCTGTCTGATGCTTTTATCTTGTGCAGTTTCATTTGATAAGGCATGTGAATTGGCACATGAAAATTTGAAGTGCAATGTAAAAGCGAAGTGTCAGCCATTTAAATAAACCTTTCTAACCCCTCCCCACCCCTTTCCTTCACTTCTTTCATTCTCTCCCTCCCTCACTCTCTCTCCCCTCCCCTTTTCTCTCCCACACCCTCTCCCTCTCATCTTTTTCTCTCCCCCTCTTCTCCCTATCCTCTTCTCCATCTCCCATCTGATTCCTCCCACCCTCTCCATCCGATTTCCCCCCTTCCCACTTCTGTCATTCTTTCCCTCCTTCTCCTCCCCTGCCTCCTTTATTCTCCCCCATCCTCTCCCCCTCTTCCCTCTATCCTCTTCTCCCTGTCCCTATCTGATTCCTCCTCGCTAGTTTACCCTTTTTGGCAAAATGGTCACTACTGCTTCTCTACCTCCAACTAATCCTTGGCAGGTCATCTATCACTAATTATTGTACCATTAATTGGGTCCAAAAAGGCATATTCTAATATATAATTTCCCACTGTACAGTTGTAACTATCTCAGCCTTCTAATTGATGATTGTGGTAAGAGGCCTTTAATACATGATCTAGTACAACTGGAAGTATAAGAGCATCTACTGTGAACACGGAAAGAGAGGGAGGCAGAGAGGAGAGAGGAGAGACAAAGAGAGGTAGAGAGGCCAAGAGGAAGAGAGGGGGAAAGATGAGAGAGAGAGGTAGAGAGAGATGGAGAAAGAGAGGGAGAGAGAGGAGAGGGAGATAGAGGTAGAGAGAGGAGAGGGAGAAAGAGGGGACAGAGACGGGAGAGAGAGGAGAGAGAGAGAGGAGAGGGAGAGAGAGGGGAGAGAGGAGAGAGAGGGGAGAGATGAGAGAGTGAGGAGAGAGGGGGAGAGAGGAGACAGACAAGAGAGAGAGAGAGGGAGGAGAGGAAATAAAGACATATATACAATGGTGGCAAGAGGTCTTTAAAACAGGATTATATCATATGTACAGTACAAAGGACCAGAGCGGGTCTATATTTCATTTTGTCAGACTGAGATTATAATCTCAATGGATGCACACAATACAAACCAACTCCATAAATCACTTGTCAGTGAACTGGTATACATGCGTTCATCTACTGTGAAATTACACACTATTATTGCACTGGGATACTTAATACATCAAAACCTTCAAGGGCTATTTTTTTTTAATTCGAGAGCATTCCTTTCAATGAGATGAAGTACAGCATTCACCAACACAACATTCAACCAATAATATAAAGATTATACAAAGTTACACTTAATTGTATCTCATAATGTATAGTTCCATATATACTATTTCAACATTGGCTTTGTTTAGACAAATTTGCTACTCCATTATCCATTACCATAACTTTGTACTTAAATAACATTTAGTTATGCTTAGCTATACTATGTCTATGCTTGTCTATATTTATTGGAGAGAATTCAATCTATGAGTGGAGGTACAAAGCAACAACTCCATTAGGTAACTGTCAGAGTTGGTATTATATGTGTGTTCATCAATAGTGAAATGTGTTACCATCTCTAGTATTTAGTGACTTACATACTCTAGTATCTAGATAATGGCAGCGTACAATAGTGTTTACTTCATAATTGTTCTAAAAAAAGTTGTGTTTCTGGTTCATAATCAATAAAAAGAAGAGAAATGGCTCTGTTCATGGTTAATCGTTAGAACATAGTTCATAGCTCTAGAATAGCTATGATTAGAACCGGCTATATGTTTCATTTTTTATGGGATGTCGGTCACATATCGCGGCGGGCAGAACGAGTTCGAGTGATGAGATTGCTGGTAGTTGCACTCTGTACAGGATCTGTAGTGTGTGGCAACATTAGGCCTGACCCAGAAAATGTATCCCACTTTGAAGTTTCTAACCTAAAATTGGCTTTCCTAAGTCCGTAAATTGGTTGTCCTAAGTCCTTAAAGGAAATCTCGTTGGTTTAAGGTGCAATGGTAAAAAGTGCAGTGTGGTAACTACAAGCCGCACCAAGGAAACATATGGGCTACTGTATGATTAGCATACAGTCGAGCACCTATCTCCAGACTCATATTATTTTTCCCTTATGTAACTGTTTGTACTGGAAATAAACAATACATTATGAGGCTGGCTAACAAGGCTAATGATGGATATCACAACCAGGGTTGGGCATTTAGAGCTGAGTTAACAACTTCCCATTTATTAACAAAGTAAACAACAAGACAAATGCTTCCTTCTACACTCTGTGAGTGTTTGAGGCAGAGTGAGTGAGAGGTAGCCAGTGGGCAGGGGACAGAGAGAGCCATTGACCCAACTGCTGGTGGTGTCACCTTAATATAATGACCCTAAGTAACAAGTTCCTCAAGATACATAATCAAACAAATACTCTACAATACAGGTTGAGGTAGCAATAATAAAGACAAAGTAAATTGTATAGTTTAATTTAACTAGTAGGTCCCAAATGTGTAAAATGTATCACATTTTACTATTTAATAGATATAACTAGATTGGATGTTGTGATAATTTTATTGAATGTGAATGTAAGGACAACTAAGAATGTAATCATTACTTGTTTCACTCTGTAAATTTATTTAAGGGCAAAAACAAAGCTCAGCATAGTAGAATTATATGTTCTGTTCATGTAACTGTATAATTATTAAAACTTGAATAAAATTCAATAATAATGATAATAAATATGAGGTGTAATATAAAACTTTAATGTAATCTGCTGACCTCTCTTACATATTTCTCTGGTCCATCAAGATACTAAACAATGTCTTTGATGTGTTTTTCATCATATTCTTGACAATTGATTCATGGTCTTTGCCTTGATGCATTATTTGACTAATAATGTTGATTAATTCTATACCATGGGTCACACTTTATATTAGTGGCTATCCTATGGCTTGATAAACATTTGTCAACCAACAGCTTACTTTTTCACCAGTTACCAACAATCACACTCCATGACAGTGGCTATTGCTTGGTAGTCTATTTTACCTTATTTTTCACCGTAATTAATATGGATTATTAATGCAGTTCTTTTATCTCTAAAGACCCTCTGAAGAAGCCCAAGAAAGGCAAAACGCGTCAGGGTCGCTGAATAAAAAACTCAATCACATGGTTTGTTTCAGTTGAATTGCCTTTGATCTGTCAAAACATAATATCTCTAAAGATGTTTAATGTTACAAGTAATCACACTTTTGTACCCACACACTGGGAACATTTGAAAACCCCTTATCCTTAGGAAGATACATCCCAGTCAAAATACAATCTTTTAAATGAAATAAAAATATGCTTGTTGTGACACTTGTTGTAACACTGACCTTGCTTATTTTGTATTTCATAGATCAAGATGGCAACATATGAAAATGCAGCCTTCAGCAGTGAATTGCCAGAGGATGCCTCCAATGATGTCCTACAGGGGGTCCCTAATATTGATACATCACTGGTATGTTAGATAAATTCACATATAAATAAATAAAGGATTAATGTCTGACTTTTAGGGCTGCCAGTGCACTTCATGGTGCATAATCCTGAGGTAAAGGAAAGGCAGCAGGCCCATAATCTATGCTTACGACCCCAGGCGGTGATTAGTTTACATCATTGCACAAAATCTTACTCTTAAATGATCATAAAATGCTTTGAAACCAATATAAAGTAAGGCTGACATTGTGTTGCCCACTGAAATCATGAACAATAATTGAAATATTCAACATTGAAATTGTATGCAATAAGAACCTATACAAAAAATTATATATAGACACTGACATATTATTCCCTGACAGGATCTACCTGAGAGCATGTATCTCACACCGGACAACTTAGAGGATCTTCATACTGATCTGACTTACCTCACCCCGGATGACCTATGGGATAGTCAAACCTCACCTGACTTGGAGGTTATTTATCCTTTCAATCTATGCTTACGACTCCAGTCAGTGATTAAGTGCACAAAATCTTACTTTGTCATAAATGATAGCTCATAAAATACTTTGAAACCTGATATGAAGTAAGGAACTGATTTAGAATTGTGTATGGCATTATTGTGTAGTGTAGTGTAGTTAATATTCTACAGATTGACATTTTGTTGCCCACTGAAATAATGAACAATAATTGAAACATCTTTATAGACAGTGACTTAATATTTCCTTACAGGATCTACCTGAGAGCATGTATCTCACCCCTGACAACTTAGCAGATCTTCATACTGATCTGACTTACCTCACACCCGATGACCTATGGGATAGTCAAACCTCACCTTACTTGGAGGCTGAACTGGTGGACCATGATGATGCCTATGACTATGTACAGGACACCTGGAGGAGGCCAGTACCAGAGATCCAACATCCCCACCTGGATACAGAGAGGCAGGAGTCTCCTGCACAAGCTCCACCCGCGACTGAAGGGAATGAAGGAAGTAGTGATCCCAGAGGCTGCAAGGCTCCACCCACCTGGGGCTGGGTCCTTATGCTAGTTATTGCCCTGATAATTGGGGCTGCAGTAGTAGTCTCAGTCATCTTTATATCACAAGGCAGAGGTAAGAAGTTATACATTAACCTGGGGCTGGGTCATTATAGTAGTTGTTCTCCTACTTGGTGCTGTAATACCCAGGGTAGCTGTTCTACTCTTACAAGGCAAAGGTAAGAAGCCTTCACCTAAGGCTGGGTCATTATAGTAGTTGTTCTCCTACTTGGTGCTGTAATACCTGGGGTAGTTGTCCTTCTCTTACAAGGCAGAGGTAAGAAGTTATACCTTCACCTAAGGCTGGGTCATTATAGTAGTTGTTCTCCTACTTGGTGCTGTAATACCCAGGGTAGTTGTCCTTCTCTTACAAGGCAAAGGTAAGAAGCCTTCACCTGGGGCTGGGTCATTATAGTAGTTGTTCTCCTACTTGGTGCTGTAATACCTGGGGTAGTTGTCCTTCTCTTACAAGGCAAAGGTAAGAAGCTATACCTTCACCTGGGGCTGGGTCATTATAGTAGTTGTTCTCCTACTTGGTGCTGTAATACCTGGGCTAGTTGTCCTTCTCTTACAAGGCAAAGGTGAGAAGCCTTCACCAGGGGCTTGGTCACTGCACCGGTAGAGAGCACACATTCTTGTTCATAATTCAGATCTGTAGTGGGTCCGCCACCCGGAATACAGCGAGGCTGTCGACTATCGCCAATCACCATCCAGGCTACGACAGCGGGGGCACTTCTACCAGCGCCGGAGACGACTACCACCAGTTCCGGCCAGTTCCGTCAGGGGGCGACATACGACCACCGTGCAGACGACACTGCAGACACCCTCCGACGGACGGTAGGCGGAGGATACTACTACCTCCGCAAGGGGATCCAGGCTTCGCTTAACACTACGGACTCGAGCCGCGCCGCGGACCGAGATACTTCTGTTGTTCAAATTAAGCACCCTTGCTTCAGTGACAATACCTTTGTAACTGTATACCTTTGGGAAATAAACCAGGTTCAAACGAATCTCCTCGTATTCGTGATTCTTTACGGAATTTCGTAACCTCGCGCCCACGAATCTGCGGTTCACTACATTGGTGCCGTGAGCCTAGGGCCGAGTAGGGAAGTTCCCGAAAGGATCCCCGATGCTGAGAGTCAGACGATGACTCTTGGCGACGAGGAAGCAGCCAAGGCCGCGGCCAAGGCTGAAGCCGAGCAGCGAGCATGCGAGGCTCTCGCTCAGATGTTAACGAGACGTCAGGGCGATGCGCAAAATTTTGCGAACGACTCATTTGCTCAACTAGAGCAAGTAGTTGCACACATAGACAATATGCGTGCCGACGGATTGATTGTCAATCCGGACACACAAAGCTTGGTTGAGAAACTAATAGCTATTGTTTTAGGGTTGCGCTCGTGTTACAACGAGGACAATCTTCGCAAGCTCGTAGAGCGTGCGGGTTTCAGCGTCGAAACAGGCGAGGCGGATGGGTCGGAGCTTTCCGATGTTAAGCCGCCGGAAACCGTCAAAACAGCAGTCCCGCTGGGACAGAGCGATGACGCGAAGGTCATGATGGACCAGTTGACTACCGTTCTTTGTTCTTACGACAAGACGGGAGAACCACCAGGCGAAATCGCTGAAGGTGAGATTCGAGGAACACTCGACTTACTGTGGGTAATGCACGAACAACTTCCGTTGAAGCGTGTACAGCGGCTGTATCGTGGTCTACACGAACATGCGGTTTGCCCTCAATATCTGATCGATATGTTGGATCGGAGATATCCTGCGATTCTGCCTCAAGGTAGCCCGGATCCGCGAGTGCAACAGCCTTCGCAGAATACGGACAGCACGGAAATGCGAGCCCAGGGCTTGCCTAGCACTCCGGCAGGTTTTAAGACTACAGGAAGAAGAGTCGACTTCGTAGAGTCGTCTCCTTCGGACAATGGCCTCAACTACTCGTTGACTAATGTTTCGATTCCATTGTTGGACAACGATTTACAGGCCAAACAGGGTTTGTCAACTGGTCACGAACCAGACTACCGTTCGACGGGACCAACGAGCACTACTAAGTGTAGGCGTTCGATGATGCCCGAAATGGAAGCTAGTGTTGTGTATAACGAAGACCGCCCTGCGGAAGTTCGTTTATACGGATCAACGGGCAAGGGAGAAAATCCTAAACCTAAAAATCTCAAACCTTTTCGCAATGGGGAGGATTGGGAAGAGTATCTCGCATCTGCGATAAACTATGCCGAACTTTGCGGTTGGCAGGAGGAAACGCTGATGCGCGAACTCATTATGGCGACTTCACGACATGTGAACCAGTCTACTTGGGGAAATTCTAGGTCCCTAACGTTAAGTGACGTTGTGACGAGGCTTCGTGTCATATTGGACACAAAGACCGAAGAACAACGCCAGGAGGAATACCGCAAGCGTGTTCAACAACCTGGCGAATCACTTCAACACTATGGTGAGGCTCTGCTGACCTTGTGCAAACGTGCGTACGAGGGACAATACCTTGAACATATGAAGAAGGAGTCTATCCGAATCTTCTGCACGGGCTTAGAAGACAAATTTCTGGGCATGTGGGTGCAAACTAATCGCCCAAAGTCTATGCAAGATTGCGTAGATCTCGCAACAGATTTCGTGCGAGCAGGTGGCCCGGAAGCATATCAGCGCGTCTTGGGTTCCACGCCGGGACAGTCCTCTAAATTTAAAGCTAGGGGATATAAGTTCTACGGACAGAGAAAGGACAAGGAGCGGAAGGCTTCTTACGCGGCTGCGGAAGCAGAAGCGCAGTCCGACTCTGACTCGTCAGCGGACGAGACTTCGGGGGCGTCTACAGGGACCGAAGTCCCGGATTCTGATTCGGAATCGGAGTTAATAGCCGATTTCGCGGCCTTCCAGGCTATGCGGAAGGACGTGCGAAAGGATGACAGTAAAAAGTCAGACCGTAGCACCAAAAAGGCTTGGGATAAAACCAAGACTTTGTCCAAATCTTCCAAGAAGATAGTCACGAAAACTGACTACAGGAAGAAGGACACGAAAGCGACTCGTCCAGAGCCAGCTTGTTGGCTTTGTGGGAAAACTACCCACCTGCAAGCCAGTTGTCAATACCTGAAAAAGTTTCGCGCTTTCGTCGCGAAAGAAAATGGTGACGACTCAAATTCCCTGGAAGATAAATCAACTAAGGGAAATTGACGTGGGTCTCGCAAGGAAGCGGTGACGAGACCCGCAAGTTCGACGGAACTCGTGACGGGAGGGGGAACCCTTCCGTAGCCCGCTCGGGCAAAAGACCTCCAGAAGGGTCGTACAATCTGGGGAGGTCAGGTAGGCAGGCAGAACGAAACAAGGAGGAAACTGGGGTGATGGAGGGTGAGGACCCGACAAGGCCCGCAGACACGAAACCTTGGTCTAAGGAGTCGGTTAGTAGCGTTCGAGCCATTCCACGAGATCGTGGAATGTGTTTGGACGGCCGCTATACTGACGCTGGCACGGCGCTGCTCGCGGTTAGCTCTACCGTGGGTGGGGAACGCTGTGTTAAGAATTTGACTAGTTCTGCGGCCAGCCGGGATCTCTCTATTCCTATCGACGTGGTAGCGATAGTGGATAGATGGTACGTACCCGTCACAGTGGGTACTAGGCGAGGAGAATTTTTATACGACACAGGTGCAACTACCTCACTAGTGTCTAAACAATTCTATGAATCGCTAGCTCGCAAGCCCGACCTGCTCGCTTCGCGGGTCCGGGTAAAACCACTTGCGGGTGGTACTCCAGTGACGATGGGGTATGCGGTCTTTGACTTTGAGATCGCAGGGCGTTCGTATCCGAATGCCTGTCTCGTAGTCGATGGTCTAGGCGGCGGGGAGGAGGCCGTGCTGGGCCAAGACTTCATGTGGCGCTATGATACTAGCATGACGGGGCCTGGGAAGATGCTCTTGGAAGGAGGCAAGAATCACGTATTCTGTCGACGGAAAGGAGCGATATCGACTGCATTCCTACGAGAGGATGTGCGGTTGGCCGCGTTCGAGGTAAAGGTCGCGTCTGTGGATGTGTCCCTACCCGAGAACGACGTGGGCTATATCATGGAGTCAGATGTAGGGTTACAAGTAGACGGTCTCGTGGAGGGTTGCGATACATATGTATCGTCTGCTCACTGCCACGAGCTTCCTATTATGAATCCAACGGGACTTGCAATAGTCATGCCACGCGGGACGCCCGTGGCATCCGCTTATGAGGTAGCGGCAAACTTCACGGGTGACTATTCGCATCTGGCGGATGCAAGAGCAGAATCCGTGAACGGGTCCAGCACGGGGGGTAAGCGAAAGCTGACCTCCGATAGCTGATCAATTACTAGCATCCCTGAACTGGAATCTATCATAGAGGGCGCTGAAGTAGCGGATACTGAAACCTTGAAAGAGGTGCGCGAGTTGGTATACGCGAAAAAGCGGGTGTTCAGATTGCAAGGTGAACAATTGGGGTTTACGAACAGGGTTCTACACTCCATCGACACGGGTGACACTAAGCCTATAAAGTTACCTTTTCGTCGAGTTCCCTTGGCAAAACAGGAGGCTCTGGACTCCCAGGTCAGTAAAATGCTAGCGGAGGATAAGATCGAGGAGGGAAACGGCCCGTGGGCCTTCCCCACGGTTCTTGTTCCGAAACCGGATGGTTCAACTAGGGTTTGCGTTGATTTCAGGAGACTGAACAATGTGACACGAAAAGACTCGTACCCACTACCGCGGATAGACGACTGTCTAGAAGCGCTTGGTGGCAATGCGTGGTTTTGTACCCTAGATCTGGAGAGTGGCTATTGGCAAATAGCCATGGATCCGGACAGTAAGGAGAAAACGGCTTTCACTACTTCCACGGGGTTATACCAGTTTAAGGTGATGCCGTTTGGTCTTTGCAACGCCCCGGCCACGTTTCAGAAAATGATGACGGAGATTCTCCGGGGGCTTAATGGCAAGATCTGCGTCGTCTATCTAGACGATGTGATCATTTATGGTGCAACTATCCATGATGCGATTACGAACACGAGGTTAGTGTTTGATAGGTTGATGGCGTACGGCCTTAAGTTGAAACCGAAAAAGTGTCGCCTCTTTCGTAAAGAGGTACAGTACTTGGGTCGCATCGTATCTAAGGAGGGGATACGGGCGGATCCGGAGAAGACGCGAGCGGTTGTAACTTGGCCTATTCCGTTGACAGTGAAGGACATCAGATCATTTCTGGGCTTCGCTTCATATTACCGTCAGTTCATTCCGAGTTTTAATGATCTTGTGCGGCCATTGCAGGAAACTGCAACAGCCGGGCAAAAGGTACTACGGTATAAGCTTACTTGGAATAGTGAGCTCGATGATGCATTCGAGGCTACGAAGAAAGCCTTGCTGTCCACGTCCGTCTTGGCGTATCCACGAGCGTCTGGCCAGTTTATTCTGGATACGGATGCGAGTGGTACGGCCATGGGGGCGGTCCTATCGCAGGTTCAGGATGAGCAAGAGCGGGTGATCGCATACGCCAGTAATTCGCTCTCGAAATCGCAGAAAAACTACTGTACTACGTACAGGGAGCTGCTAGCGGTTGTATATTATGTGCGGAAATTCAAACATTATTTATACGGCGCAGACTTCATAGTCCGTACGGACCACTCGTCTCTTACGTGGCTTATGACCTTCAAGGAACCAGAAAATATGCTGGCTCGTTGGTTGCTGGACTTACAGCAGTACGGGGTTACTAACAAAGGGATTATTCAACACCGCCCGGGCAAGAAGCATGAAAATGCGGACGGCCTCTCTCGTAGACCCTACAGTCGTTGTAAACGTACAGATTGCGATGATTGTGGGGCACACGAAGCCGCTATAGCTGGTTTCGTGGGGGAGGGGAAAGGCACGGACGACAATCTCGTATCTGTAAACCAGACTATCCGTGAGCAACAGCGCACGGACGATACTATCAATCGTATCATGGGTTTCCTGGAAAAGAACCGGGAACCCGCAAATCTGACTAGTGAAAGTGATGAATTCAGAACAATCTGGAGTCACAAGACGGATTTGTGTTTAGAAGAAGGGGTACTCACTTTCAAGTGGAGAAAACCTTCGACTGGACATGTTTTCCCAAGGATCGTGTTGCCGTTTGACCAACGCCTATCTATGTTCAGGCGATATCACGGCCCGGCCTCAGCGGGACACTTTGGGCACGCCAGAACAAAAGATGCTTTACGAAGAAGGTTCTTCTGGCCGGCTCAGTCGGGGGACATAAAAAGATGGATTCAGTTATGCCCCGAGTGTAATGTGCGAAAAACACGAAAAGGTGTCAATAAATCGCCATTGCAAAAAGAGCTCACGGGAGAGAGGTTCAGTAGAATCTCGATGGATATCCTTAGTGGCTTTAAGACTAGCATGAGAGGAAATGCTTGTGTATTGGTCATCGTGGATTACTTTTCAAAGTGGTCGGAAGCATACTGCTTACCGAACCATAAGGCGGCGACAGTCGCCTGGACAGTATTTCGCAATTGGATCCTGCGGTTTGGCGCGCCCCGAGCGATACAAACTGATGGGGGCCCAGAGTTTGATGGAGAATTATTCCGGGAACTCTGCAATCTCTACGACACGAAGAAACAGACAACTCTCCCGTATAGGCCACAGGCAAACAGGCAGGCAGAAAGGTTTAATCGTGTTCTCGTGGAACAGCTCTCGTGTTATGCGAATTATGGCGCGGATGATTGGGACACTTATATCCCATGCATCGCGGCGGCATATAATAATACGATTAACGCGAGTACGGGCTGCACTCCTCATTCCGTGGTTTTCGGAACAGAGGCATATACACCTGCGGATCTAATTCATGGTGTACCTCGAAATGGCTTGGACTTCCCCTCCGGCTCAGGTTTCATCGAGGATCTTCGTAAAAATTTACGGAAGTTGCACGAATATGTGCGTCGTACGTTGAAGAAAACGGCCATCGCTCAGAAACGCCATTTTGATTTGTCCGCAACAAACCGGTCATTTGAAGTGGGGGACTGGATATATAGATATTACCCACCAAAGGCGGCGAACAAATATGGTGCGAAGTGGGATGGTCCGTTTAAAATAACCCGTGCATTAGGAGGCAACTCCTATGTCGTAGATACCGCGGCCGGTGGTGTCAAGTGGAGTGGAGATCTGATGAAATCCGTTCTTGACCCTGATAACAGGGGAGAGCTCCGCAAAACGACCGGGTTGGAACAAGCTCCTGAGTATAGAAGGCTTGTGGCTGCTGGTAGAGATGTGGTGTCGCTGGAGAAGGGCAAGGCCGTGGCCGGCCAAGAGCTCGCTAAGTCGTTAGAGAAAACACTTCTCCGGAAAGTTAGTCTCGCGAACAGGCGTGGCCGCCCACCAAAACACCAAAACACTAGTGAAAGTGATGAATTCAGAACAATCTGGAGTCACAAGACGGATTTGTGTTTAGAAGAAGGGGTACTCACTTTCAAGTGGAGAAAACCTTCGACTGGACATGTTTTCCCAAGGATCGTGTTGCCGTTTGACCAACGCCTATCTATGTTCAGGCGATATCACGGCCCGGCCTCAGCGGGACACTTTGGGCACGCCAGAACAAAAGATGCTTTACGAAGAAGGTTCTTCTGGCCGGCTCAGTCGGGGGACATAAAAAGATGGATTCAGTTATGCCCCGAGTGTAATGTGCGAAAAACACGAAAATGTCGTAGGTGTCGCCGGTGGTGTCAAGTGGAGTGGAGATCTGATGAAATCCGTTCTTGACCCTGATAACAGGGGAGAGCTCCGCAAAACGACCGGGTTGGAACAAGCTCCTGAGTATAGAAGGCTTGTGGCTGCTGGTAGAGATGTGGTGTCGCTGGAGAAGGGCAAGGCCGTGGCCGGCCAAGAGCTCGCTAAGTCGTTAGAGAAAACACTTCTCCGGAAAGTTAGTCTCGCGAACAGGCGTGGCCGCCCACCAAAACACAAAAAGGGGTGTACGAAGGAGACCGTGTCCCCTCCAAAGCGACCAACTCCTCTACCGAACCAGCAGAACAAGGGTAGGAAACCCTTGGTACCTAAGGCAGACAAGCCCGATAAGCTTGTACAACGGGGTTCGGAGGTGCCGAATCCCACGAGGCCGCCCGATGTCGCGACGCGAGGCATTGGCAAACGAGTCTCCAAGCGTCCGGTCAGGCTTGGGATCGGATAGCTCGGAGCGGCCGTTAGAGCCTCTATTTCAAATGACGAACACAAAAGGTCTGTTAACCCGGTCGTGTCTGTCGAAGACATGGGTTAAGAAAAAAAGTACACAACGAGAAGTCATTTTGGTCAATACGCTAGGAGAGTGGACGCCTCTGTAACGATCAACCCTATACGGCAATAGCTGTACGAGGCGGATAGGTGGAAACTGCTAGTATGGATCCATGATGTGGACAGTACCGATATCGGGCTGAAATCAACCATGTTCGCTAACAGTAAGAAACCTGAAGCCAAGTATGTTTCCCTGATCATTGAAAAACTGCCATAGTACCTTGGAGTGGCCCGTCTAGGGCTACAGATTAACATATTTAACACGAAGGTGTTACTAACCGTGGTTAAAGACCACGTATTTACATACGTACAACATTCGTATAGATCAACTATACGGAAGTTATCCGGTTTACGGGTAGCAATGTTCGTGGAGGCTGGACCCGACCAGGGCGCCACCTTCAGGCGATCTGTTGATCACATGACTGATCTTAGAGCATCTGCCTCCAAGACAGTCAGTCAAGCGAGAAGCGAGTTGGTGGCCACACGTAAGTGGCTCACATCAACCGCATTTTTGGCTTTTTACACAGAGCAAGGAGAAATCCAGTTCACTGTAAGTAGCAGCAAACGTTAACTTTCATTGTTGGATCATTGTGATATTGAAAATGAAAACATGTCATTATGTTACCATTGATGAATTACGATTGTTGAGTTCTGGCCGCTTCCATATAGCGTGCTAAGACATTACGCCATGTGCATCGAGAGAACAAGAGGAGGCTGGTGCCAATGCCGACCATCTCAATGAAACTCTTTCCGATATGGAATTGGATCGTTGAGAACTATCCTTGATGTTCGCTAAATGTTGCCGTGGTAAAGCGATGAAATAGTAGATGGGAACTTTTGATTCCCGGGGGAAAGCTGTTTCGTTGTTTAAATCTGAGGGTTTCGATTGTCAACTCGAAGGCTGCCATGTGCGTGAAGGTGACCTTTCTGCACTGCCGGTGGTTTCGGTTGCTGACTTTTCTGTCGCCAGGTGGGGCGGGTCTGGTTCAGTTTCGTGTTTTCGTACGGGTACCGGCTACATTGTTAATAAAATGCCGGGCACGGATGAATACGCGAATGCTGCCGGATAACGCTTTTCGCGAGTAGTGTCGGTCCCTATCGCGCAGGCGGCTCGTAGGGCCGCCCTAGCGCGCGAACTTTCGCGAGTGGTGTCAACTACGCAACCGGAACGGTTGGACACGGCTCCTGGGAGTTCGCGAGCGATGTCAACACCTCGGGTGCGATTGAGTTGTTTCATTCGGATGACCCCCTATATAAGAGCCCCGAGTCTAAGAGAGAGGTAATTAACTTCGGCAAACACTCGTGGTTTGCCGTACTCCTCTATCTCGGCGGACTACTGGTTAGGTCGTTCGGGTGCGAGATTTCATTGTGACCCGTGAATTGAGTGTTCAACTTTGTATTACAGGGTACGGACTTCGTGTTCGGGGACGAGACGAGGCGGACGGAAAAGAAACGAGTGGGGACTGTCTCTGAGACGAGCCCCCTTCTACCGTAGGGTAGCATTCCGCAGTCACGCTCATCATGAGCGATGACAGCGGACACTCGGCCGCAGAATCCTTCGAGGAGACTGCAGCCAATCGCAAACGGCGTGTTCGTCGTGAGCGCGACCGCCGCCTCAAACGTGAGGTGGAAGGTCCGGCAAGTCACTCGGATGACTCAGACGCGAGCCCGTCGGATGGCCTAAAAGACCCTGATGCGGCTGCCGGCAAGTACCGCCGGCACAAAGCTCTCAACGCCGCGGCGAAGAAGCTCAAGTGGGGGGATGGAAAGAAGCTGGTTCTTTCTCTACTCCCCGCGAACGAGCGAGAGCGTAAGGAGGCGGTCCGTGACCCATCGGAGGTCGATCGTTTCCCCGACTACCCGGAGTACCACAAAGCGGTCTCCGTGGAGGAGTACAAACGGTTCTTTGAAACCTGTACTAACCCCCGTAAGGTCTTGCGAACGGCAGACCTAGCGTACTCGTTTGAAGCCGACCGTAAGCTTCAAATGGCTATGCTCCTCTACGAAGAGGGTTCGCGGTGCCCGTTCCTGCTCTGCAGAACGGAGGCGCTTGTCGGTAAGCCGCAGATATTTAAGTCGCGGCTTCTCTTCACCAGACACCTGTGTGAAGTGCATACCCCCGTGACACCGGTTTGGCGGTGTCCGATTGGGTATTGTCCCGTAACCGGGGACCGTCGCTCCGACATCGTGGCCCACGGGTCAAAGGAGCCGCATAAGATGGCCCGTAAAAAGGCTGTCGATAAAATTATGCCGGTTCTTGAGCGCGTGGGCGTTTCGTATCTCCCACAGTGGGGATACAAAAGCACGCTCCACCTTGCCTCTGCAACCTCGGAAGCCATTCTGAGGAACGCAAAGGAACAAAACTTCACCTCCAAGTACCCGTTGGAAAAGGACATTACCAAGCCTAAACGAACGAGGAAGACGAAGAGGAAGAAGAAGGGTTCCGATAAGTCGGACAAATCGGACCGTTCCGACACGGAAAAGCGGCCCGAGAAACGTCCGAAACTCGTGGACGCGCCGATTCCCGACAGGAACGCTTGGCTGGACGGATATAAAATTCCGTCCACAAAGGAGAAGGAATTCCCCAACTTGCCCGCGCCTACAGGACTTACGGTCCTACAGAAGTCGCGTCGCCCCGCACCCGCAGCCGCGGAAGGTAGAGCACCTAGTGCCACCGTGCCGGACCCTCAGCCGGGTCCGTCACGACCTACGGCTGCCGCAAGGGCACCCCCACCCGAAGTCGATCGGGCGGGCATCGCCCGTACCCGAAAGGTGGTGGCTGATCGCGCAGCGGTCCTCCGGCTGGCTCTACAAGAGTCGCTGGAAGGCTTCTGTGTCGATATCGCAGAGACCTACAGGCCTCTCGATAACGTGGACCGTTTGGTTGATAGCCAAGCGGAAATCGCGCAGCTCATGGAGGACCTTAACAGGTCCCTCAACGAGCAGGAACTCCTGGTCGAGAGGGTAAACCTTCTCGATACGCAAGTCAACGGACTTCGCCGGGAGAACCAGGAGCTGCATGCGGAGGTCACTCTGCTGCGGGCACAGGCCGCGCAACGGGCTATGCGACCCGCGTCTCCCCCACCACCAAGGGTAGAGACGGCTCCTCCGGTGCAGAATCCGATTCTGCGCCTGGAACAGAGGAAGTTGGAGGTCCGCGAAAAGTTCAATCGAGCTTTGCGCGCGGAGCCGACCATTCCTCCGGGTTTCGGTCCGGGTGATCGTCAGACTGCCAAACCTCTTTTCGGAGGTGTAGGTCGTGGCACTCCCACCCATGCTCAAGCCCGCGCGCCCACACGCGTCGCGAATACGAAGGTGTCCTCTACCGCGGGGGCATCAGCGCTCGCTAACGCGACCCCTCTCTGTGGTACGGAGACAGAGATGGAGGTAGACCCACACGAGGGGTCAACTGCTCGAAAGGAGGACAAGGCGGCGGCACAGCGTCGTTTCGAGCAGGGTCGGGTTGAGGCAGAGCGGCTCCGTGTCCAACGGGAGACGACTCTAGCCGAGACACGCCTGGTCAAAGAGGCCTTGGAGAGGAAACTCCGGGAAGAGGAAACTCTGCGACAGGCGGAAGACCTACAACTCCAACGGGAGGAGGCTGCTCTACGGGAGGCCGAAGAGCAGCGACTCCGGCAGGAGGAGGCTGCTCTGCGGCAAGCAGAACAGCAACGGCTCCAACAGGAGGAAGCCGTTCGTCTAGCTGAGACGGCCAAGCGGGAAGCTTTCGAGCAACAACGTCTGCTAGACAAGGAGCAGTCAGCCCACGACATGGCATTCTTCCGCGAGGAAGAAGAGAAGGAGGAAGCTGAACGGCAGCAGGCCAAGCTGAATCAGGAGATTCAAGAGCTCCGTGAGACAGAGAGTCGGCTGCGAGTTGAGGCTCTCAATTCGCGCCGGCCGGCCTTTCCACTATCCCACGGGATAGAACCTCCCTCCATCCAGATAGTGGACCCCGCGGGGATCCCTATGGATACGGGTGGCACGCTCATCGGCGTTACTGACTTAACTCGGCAACGTGAGAATCAGAGCGTGTGTACGGGCACGGGATTAGCTCCGCGGATGTCAGCAGCTATGTGGGGGCCTAACATGCCCTCGGGTAGCCAATCCGCGGAAGCAGAGGATTCGGTCGAGGTAACTCCGGCTGCTTCCTCCACGCCCCGTTCGTACAGACCACCCCGAGGGGACGTCTCCTCGGCGACCAAGCGCCTCTCCTTTATAGAGGAGAAAACTTTGGTGGCACGGCCGGCACCGCCTCCGAGCGGTGAGGCCTCCCCAAAGTTGAAAGAGGCGCTACCTTCGTTGGATACGTTCAGTCTTCCCGTCACCGCGCCCACGGGTACGAGTGTGGAAGGGGTCGAGGGCAATGGTGATGCGATCGCGCTACCATGGCCTCGCACGGACGAAGGTACCACTCCCGTGGACCATCTGGCGGCAGCAGGCTCGGGCTCTGACAAGTCGGTAGAAATATCGGACGGGGAAGAGCACGAGCTGCTGCAGGAGTCGGACTCCGAAACGGCGTTAATATACGACGATCTGGGACAAGAAGACAACTTAGTTGTCGTCCCAGATTCGCGTTTCGACCCGTTCGATGAAGCCCTTATTGGGAATCTCTCGCTTCACGGCATCTCCAAAACGGAGGGGGACGCTGAGGCGAAGGAGGCAGGGGAGTTCGTCTAGAACTCCCCCCATAGGGCTTGGGATCAGCACTGCGATCCCCCGAGGCGGCTGTCTCGTGTGGGTTCATCTCACAGCGAGGGGGGGGGGGGGCTCTCCTCCTCGCAGGTGGTGGTTTTTATCCGCAAGGCTAGTATGGCTCACTAGCCTCGCTTTTATTAATAAAGCTCGTGCACGAAAAATTTTTATTGCTTCGAATGTACGCTTCCAGTTGTACCGCGCTGCGAGACTGGGACGGACAGGTATGTCCGGTGGCCTCTTTAGGCCTATGAAGGCTACGAACCTTGGGGGCGAGTGCAAGCCTGGCTCTAGGATCCGTGCGGCGGAGTGGCATAACATTTGCCCCGCTGCACACGAGGATCTGGAGCCACGAGGATCTCCTTAGTGCCACGGCGGACCCTACATAACTATATATCGTGGACCCCTTCAACTCCAACTAGTGAGGGGGCAGTGTAGTGGGTCCGCCACCCGGAATACAGCGAGGCTGTCGACTATCGCCAATCACCATCCAGGCTACGACAGCGGGGGCACTTCTACCAGTGCCGGAGACGACTACCACCAGTTCCGGCCAGTTCCGTCAGGGGGCGACATACGACCACCGTGCAGACGACACTGCAGACACCCTCCGACGGACGGTAGGCGGAGGATACTACTACCTCCGCAAGGGGATCCAGGCTTCGCTTAACACTACGGACTCGAGCCGCGCCGCGGACCGAGATACTTCTGTTGTTCAAATTAAGCACCCTTGCTTCAGTGACAATACCTTTGTAACTGTATACCTTTGGGAAATAAACCAGGTTCAAACGAATCTCCTCGTATTCGTGATTCTTTACGGAATTTCGTAACCTCGCGCCCACGAATCTGCGGTTCACTACAGATCCACTTTAAAATGTACCAAATCATGTCTGTGTAGCATTATGGGACAATACTCTGGGTTGTGTGTCTGAAGCCAACAGTTCTTACTTCCTACTCACGTTTTAATACACCATCAATACATAATGTTTTGTTTCTATTCAGCAACCTCCCCAGGGACAACCTCCCCATCTATAAATTTTACCTACATACCAACTACAGGTGAGTGTCAGTTATCCTTCCCTGATGAAGTCCTTTTATTTAACTCATTCATTGGTACTGTAATACCTGGGATAGTCATCCTTCTCTAACAAGGTAAAGGTAAGAAACTATACCTTCACCTGGGGCTGGGTCATTATAGTAGTTGTTCTCCTGCTTGGTGCTGTAATACCTGGGGTAGTTGTCCTTCTCTTACAAGGTAAATGTAAGAAGTTATACCTGGGGCTAGGTCACTGCACCTGCACATAATTCAGATCCAACTCATCTTTTAATATACCATCAATACATCATGTCTTGTTTCTTTTCAGCTACAACTCCTACCTACACACCAACTAGAGGTGAGTGTCAGTTATCCTCCTCTGATGAAGTCCTTTTATTTAACTCCTTCCCGTACAAATACAAGAGCACACAGCCATTAGCCATAACAGAATGGAAGCAGATTAGCCTAGTGGGGGAAGTCTATTCCTTATTATTATACCTTTGGGGGAGTTGGTATGATACTCCTATTGGCTTAAGCACTGATCATCATATCAAAGAGAGCGGGTAATACGGCCGCCGTATTACCCGCTCCCCGCCATATTAACCGCAACTAATGAACAAAATAGTCCTGATCGTATTTTTTTATATTTCTATTTAAATAATTCCTTCTGCACAAAAAATACGCATAATATTAATCGATCATAGATAAAGGAAAATAAACGAGTAACTTATATTCTCTATTTAGTTCAGTTTATAATCGATCATAGGTGTAGGTAGAAACTAACCACCGCCAAAGGCGCTTGTCAGTCAGTAGGCCTTAGTTACAGTAATGAAGCTGTCACTGGAAGCGGCCACAAAAAATACTGATCAAATAAGGAAATAAACTAAAATCCTTTCATAATTATCGAAGTCTACCCGTTACAAAAGCATTAGTTGAGTTCTTAAAAGATGTAAAGCTGCGAAAAGGCAACAAATTGATTCAAAACCGTGAGCGATTTTCCTGCACAGCACTTGTTCCGACTGACACAGAGAACTAGTTCTATGACTGACAGTGTCAGTGACAGACTCGAGTCGGCAAAAAACGCCGAGTTCAACTACGAAAAGTACAGGAATTTGAATATCAAACTGAACAACATTTATCGTATTAAGTATTTTAAATTGTATTCATGTCTTAATAATCCTAATTAACCGAAAATTAAGTGAAATAATGATTCAAAATAGAACTACATTCTGCAGGACTTGTCACAACCCGGCAGGCCAACGCGCATTGATATGAACCGATAGTAAAGACCCGGAACTATTAACAAGGTCAGGTGGGAGGGGCAGCGTAAGTGCATGTTTTGCCATTGATTTTCATCAAATTCCAACCATTTTTTAGCTCAAATGTTGGTAAATGTATCGTACCAACCTCTAGAAAGGTGATAATAATTGCAAAAGTGTGTTCGGGATAATCTGTCGTCCCATATTTTCCTTAGGCTATGCGATTCCGTTCATTTGCTACGCTCATTCACTGAAATCTCTACGCCCACGGGAAATATGGGACAACAGATCGTCCCTCATGCGCTTTTGCCTATTTATCTTCAATGTAGGGCTTTTGGATGGATTAGAAGAATTGGATAATGTGATTGGAAGAAACTAAAGCATGATATGACAAGTTGTGAATAAACTATTTAAAGTAAAAATGGTAAAGTTCCTAAATCCCATGTACTAGACACTGGAAGTATATAAAAGCATGTTATGTTTAAACCAGTACAGGATATTTTGAACAAACAGATCCCCTGAAGAAGGGCATAATACCACATGAAATGTTTAAACTAGAGGCTATGAGTAAGTCTGCAATTTTAAATATCATAATATTATAAATAGGTTTGTGAGTGGTGAAATAGTTACCTGGTTAGGCAGATATAGGTTAGAGTGGGGTGGGGGGGGGGTATAGGTTGGTGACATAGTGCCCTGGTTGGGTAGATATAGGTTAGGGTGGAGGTGTATAGGTTGGTGACATAGTGACCTGGTTGGGTAGATATAGGTTAGGGTAGAGGTGTATAGGTTGGTGACATAGTGACCTGGTTGGGTAGATATAGGTTAGGGTAGAGGTGTATAGGTTGGTGACATAGTGACCTGGTTGGGTAGATATAGGTTAGGGTAGAGGTGTATAGGTTGGTGACATAGTGACCTGGTTAGGTAGATATAGGTTAGGGTGGAGGTGGATAGGGTGGTGACATAGTGACCTGGTTAGGTAGATATAGGTTAGGGTGGAGGTGTATAGGTTGGTGACATAGTGACCTGGTTAGGTAGATATAGGTTAGGGTAGAGGTGTATAGGTTGGTGACATAGTGACCTGGTTGGGTAGATATAGGTTAGGGTGGAGGTGGATAGGTTGGTGACATAGTGACCTGGTTAGGTAGATATAGGTTAGGGTAGAGGTGGATAGGTTGGTGCTATAGCGACCTGGTTAGGTAGATATAGGTTAGGGTGGAGGTGTATAGGTTGGTGACATAGTGACCTGGTTAGGTAGATATAGGTTAGGGTGGAGGTGTATAGGTTGGTGACATAGTGACCTGGTTAGGTAGATATAGGTTAGGGTGGAGGTGTATAGGTTGGTGACATAGTGACCTGGTTAGGTAGATATAGGTTAGGGTTGAGGTGGATAGGTTGGTGACATAGTGACCTGGTTAGGTAGATATAGGTTAGGGTGGAGGTGGATAGGTTGGTGACATAGTGACCTGGTTAGGTAGATATAGGTTAGGGTTGAGGTGGATAGGTTGGTGACATAGTGACCTGGTTAGGTAGATATAGGTTAGGGTTGAGGTGGATAGGTTGGTGACATAGTGACCTGGTTAGGCAGATATAGGTTAGGGTGGGGTGGGGGTGGGGGGTACAGGTTGGTAACATAGTGCCCTGGTTAGGTAGATATAGGTCAGGGTGGAGGTGGATAGGTTGGTGACATAGTGACCTGGTTAGGTAGATATAGGTTAGGGTTGAGGTGGAGAAGTTGGTGACATAGTGACCTGGTTAGGCATAGGGAGGGGGTAGGAGAAAGCAGCATACAGAGGAGGGTAGGAGATAGTACCATGAGGAGGGGGTAGGAGAGAGCAGCATAGGGAAGGTGTAGGAGAGAGCATTATAGGAAGGGGGTAGGAGAGAGAGCAGTATAGGGAGGGGGGTAGGAGAGAGCAGCATAGGGAGGGGGTAGGAGAGCAGCATAGGGAGGGGGGTAGGAGAGAGCAGCATAGGGAAGGGGGTAAGAGAGAGAGTAGTATAGGGAGGGGGGTAGGAGAGAGAAGCATAGGAATGGGGTAGGAGAGCAGCATAGGGAGGGGGGTAGGAGAGAGCAGTATAGGGAGGGGGGTAGGAGAGAGAGCAGCCAAAGAGAGGGGGTTAGAATAGAGCAGCATAGGGAGGGGGTAGGAGAGCAGCAGAGGGAGGGTGTAAGGGAAATAGGATGTCACTTTCCAGAATGTTGCTATTTTTTGTACTTCAAGGTCGTATTTGGTAACTTTGACCTTAATCAGAGTCATTGATTTGAGGTCTGCTAATAGCCCTCATATACACCATTATCATTCCCAAGTGGGAAGGGTTTTGGTTCCTGGACCATGGTCTATATGCTTATACATAGAAACATGCAGTGAAACTCCAGTAGAACCTTAATAACTCCATGTGGCATGTGTTGTATATTTGCAGGTGACTACATCACCTTGTGTGAGATACAAACAAGACAGGATGGATGGGAGGATATAAATGACCACTGCTGGGTGGATGCCACCACTCTGGTGGCAGTACAGTGGTATGGTCAGCAGGTGGTGCAGTTCAGGGTAGGCCATGATGGCTGTAACCACACCATCCTGGACACTGGGTATTGGGCTAACCGTATTGCATGTGACACCAGCACCAGGACTGTGTATGTGGTAGATAGGAGTAATGATAAAGTAATGATTTATCAGCTCAATAACCCTGGTGCTGGGGTGTCATGGCAACCACAGGGTGTGGGTAGGCCACAGCGTATAAGTGTCAATGGGAGGAATATTATAGTGAGTAATGAGTCTACATCCCATGTATCAGTATACAACATGGAGAGACAGCTCCTCCACCAGGCTCAGGTCTTGTACACAGGTGTTGGTATATACCACACCTACCTGACCACAGGAGGTGTGTGGTGGGCCAGTGTATACAGCAGGTCTCAGGTACTGATGTATTACCTGGCCACCAATATGTCACACACAGTGGGAGGGAGGGGACGGGCTGATGGTATGTTTGATACCCCAGTAGGTATATGTGCTGGCCCTAATGAAGGGTCAGTACTTGTGTGTGACTATGGGAATAATAGAATCACTGTGCTGAGCCTGTGGGGGGAGTTTGTCTCTGTGCTCACTCTATCCAACACACTGGTGAGATACCCTTTCTCTATATCAGTGGTGGATAGAGTGGGCAGCCCCAGCCTCATGGCTCTGGGTACTGGTAGTTGGACATCAGAGCTATATATATACAGCCTCCACTGATACCATTAATGTGTATCATTACATCAGAGCTATATATTTACAGCCTCCACTGATACCATTAATGTGCACCATTACATCAGGGCTATATTGATCGGTCTCTCGATAAACTCATAAACAAACGGGTGGTGGTGCGCTGGCCGTCTGTTTGACCGCCCATTTATTCAAATAAAACAAAAAGAAAAAAACGTGTGGCCTAGGCAAAGGCTGAGGTGAGAGTGGGAGAGTGACCGGTGTTGAAGTAGCTGCTTGACCACTCTCAGGTGGGAGGGGGGATACTCGGTCCCACCAATAAGCTCATTCATTCTCTGGGTCATTAATGTGGATCATTGATTGGTCTCTCGATAAACTCACAAACAAACGGGTGGTGGTGCGCCGGCCGTCTGTTTGACCGCCACACCCCACAACAAAAAAAAACATCCCATACAAGTGAGAGGCTCCTCCCCGACGCAGTGAGTGTACTCCAACTGAGGCGGGGTCCAGCCCTGCTACCTTGGCGATCCATTTGACGAAAGACAGTAGGTCAGAATAGGTAATAGGCACAACCCCATTACCGGAATTCTTGTAGAAGAGATAAGCATCACGAGGCATGGGCACACTGATGAAGTGGTCCTTTAGCAGAGTAGCAACGCAGAAGGGTGCACTAGAGCAGAACTGCAGGGGAATCGACAAGGTACGCTCTCGGTATTGGACAGTCTTGGATGATCTAACAGTCACTACCAGACCATGCTCACACCACTCCACGTCTCTACGTCTGAGGACATGCGAATCAAAATCATCAGAAGGCACTACATTTGACTTCCTCAGCAGCGTGCGGTAGCAGAAGACTACTATAGTCCACATGGTGCGATAATAAACAGTAGGAGGGAGTAGAGTGTATGCCAGCTTCAAATACCCAAGTGAAAGTGGCACCTTGTAGAGAACTTGAGTACCGAGTTGACGCTTGATGCCTGCGAGTACCATCTTAACCAAGTAGAAATGTCTGAAGTCTATGTCATGACCATAGAATTTATGAAGCGATGATAAGGCAGAAACATAATTGTTCACTGTTGAATACTTGCAGGAGCGGGCTTTGTAAACAATGAACCTACAGATGGTCTTGACCGAAGCAGGGATCGGTACTGCATCAACAGCTGAGCAAAAATCCATGAAGGATTTCCACTGAGAATTCCTGGTTTTAAGCGTCGACTCAGACAGGGCAGAGGCGACCGCGGTGGCAACTTCCTAGTCCAATTCCTGGGTTAAAACTGCAACACAGGGAAAAATCACGCAGATTAGCCAAAGAGTTCATAGTAGAAATTCGAGACAACATGTCTGGCATTATGTTCAATTCACCGGGAACATGGCGTGCAATGATATAACAATTCTTGTCGGCTAGAGACCAGAATATACACCGTAGTAGCTTCATGCAGCTGGGATTGACCGACGTTCCTTTATTAATCATCCCAATCACTTGGGTGTTATCTGACCAACACACCAGTCTCACAGAGGCCAGCGTAGGCAAGGAGCGCCTAACAGCCAGCCACAGGGGGATGAGTTCAAGCAAGTTGATGTTCACATCTGACAATGGGAACTCAGTCAGGGCCATGTTAACCCAGTGTTGATGGCGCTGATCAAGGTATGATGGCTTCAGATCAACATCAAAGTAACCAGCGAGCCAGTCTGCAGATGACATAACGACACCATAGCCATTCATGGAGGAGTCAGTAGCTAAATGGTAATCAGAACCTAAGCCTTTCGGTATAATCAAACATTTTCCATTGAATCTTGTGGCAAATTGTAACCACCAACCGATGTCCAATTGGAAATCCTCATCTAGCCAAATCTGCTTAGTAGTGGGCGATAAATGTTTGAGTAGGTTCATTAGACGTCGTGAAAAGGTCCTGCCACCGATCACTACCTTACTAGCATGGGCCAGAAGCCCAGACAGTCGCCGTACTTGTCTTACAATAGCTCGGCGACGGCCCTGGAAGGCAGACAACTCCACAAGTAATTTACTCAATTTCTTAGAAGGCAAGGACATAGTCATACGCAGCGAGTCAAACTTGATCCCCAGGTAAACACCACAAGTGGAGGGGCTGGTACACTTGCGCCATGCCACATAGCGTGTAGGAGTTTAATGAGCACTTGTTGTTTGCGAGCACATTCGTCAAAGGTTTCTGCCACAATTAGGTAGTCGTCGAGATAGTTGATTATGCCAGTAATGCCATGCCGAAGTAAGCATCTGACGACAAAATTGCTTAGCTGAGTAAAAATATATGGCGCTGAACTCAGCACAAAACACAAATGCGTGTCTAGAAGATACTGGGGATGACCATCAAAATACCACAACAGCCCCTGGTAACGCCAATGGTTGTAATGCACTGGGATGCTGCGGTAAGCGGAGGCAATATCTACACTTGCTAAGAAACATCCTGGGGTTATGATGTCAGTCACATGATCAACAGAGTTATACTTGAAAGGCAATGCGATGCTAGACATGTAATTGTTGATGGAGGAGAGTAATGGCCTTTTACAGTCAGTTATCGGACGGTAGGTAATGTCCCCTTTAGGCACCGCGCCGATCGCATGGAGGCAATGACGGCGAACAGTAGCATTGATAAACTTGCTGTCTTGCAATTCCTGAGTGAACAAACCACTTATAAAGGTATAGCTATCCGGTAACAGGGCTGATTTATAATTTGTGCACTGGTAAGAGGGAATACAGGCATTATCATTAACGATCCTGAACCCATCTCTCACTCCTTCAGTCACAAACTTAGCCAGAGCAACATCTGATTCACTGGCCACTTCATACACCCAGGCCTGTAGACATAACTGGGAACGTACCCCATTCACAAAATGGCCCGTAGACAACACTTGGTAATCACATAAATCAAACAATTCAGCTTGCCGCACAGGGGCATAAGGCACAACATATTCAGGCACATTAGCATCAATAAACGCAGAAGCAGCAATATCTTCCCATGGGAGAGGTATACCAGTAACCTCAGTACCAACATCACAAGCAAAGGAAGCACACAAGACATCGGGGCAAAAATCAGCGTAAAAATCAGCGTCACAAATGACAGGCACATCAGGCCACACATCAACAAGTGAATCAGCAGTAAAATATTTGTCAACAATATCACAAGAGACAGGCGCCTGAGGCCCAACAACTACTACATGATCAATGATAGTATCAGCAACTCCAATGTCACAAGTGACAGGCATGTGAGGCCCACATATTGACCCGGGATCAAAAACATCTGGATCGTCCCATCCAAGAGATACATGTACGCACGGAAATTCAGTAGAAAGTCTGACAAACCCTGCAGAATACAAGTCAAATTCATCAATACATTCTCTACAAGCAACAGTATAGCAAGGTACATCACCAGTAATATCAACAGAAGCAAAAACAGGAGCCAAAGCGTCAATACCAGTCTCTGTAGTAATATGTAGAGTAGAATCATTTGAGTCAACAACAACAACACCGCCATTGCGAATGGCAGTCTCGTTCTCCGCGAGAGTTGGATGGGAGGCATGACGTCACTGGGATTTCCTATCAGGACAGTCAGGCGACTTGTGTTTTGCACGGCAAATACGACATATGTGCTCACGAGAACATTTTCCAGTGCAGGTCTTATAGTTAAACTCCCAACAAATGTCAGATGGAAATCCTTCCGGGTATTTATTCCCAGTAGTTCCCGTAGTACAGCCACCCTTGCTCTTGTGGGACCCAGCCTTGGTAGGGAAACCCCCTTTCTTGTCGGGAGTAGAGCGGGCATGACCCTGGTGGAAGGCAAAGGCTGACGCGACGGAATACCCCGGCAAGAAGCCAGGGATATCTCTGTCAATCACCGCATCCACGACCATAGGGTCATAGAGAATGTAGGCCTCGTCATCAAATTGTGCTTTAGCTGCATGGCGTGTGACGAATTGAAGATGATTCAAATAACCCTGGTAATTGCTACCTGCAACCAAAATGATACTCAACACCCTCGACATTCCATAGACAAGCTCCGGGAAGGTTAACTTTGTATGATCAATGTTCTTAATAGCCACGCCTTTGTCAAGGTGTTGTGCGTAAAACTCAGGCCGCAGAGACATACCTTTCTCACGTCTTGCCACCGATGTATCAATTGCGAGGGTAAGCCTTTCTAGAGCTGTCGTCAAAGGAGCACCCACAACATCAGCTGCTGATCCCACAAGGCCAAGGGGACAAGCAGGTAACCCATGGCCAACTGATTGGACGTATAGTGGAGAGGCCGAGATACTTGGAAGCGTAGAACCAACGGCCATGACAGGAGCCGAAGGCGGCGTGGTGACAGCAACAACTGGCGGTGCACTGACATTACTGACTGGCGGGGGCTGGTGCACTGTCAGTGGAGGTGGTTGCGGAGGTGACTGCTGTGTCATGGCGAATGAAGTAGGAGGTATCTTCGGCCTACCTCCCCCATGTCCACCACCTGAGGCAGAAAACAGGCTATCAAACTTGGCAATAAGAGTAGACATCTCCAGTCTCTGAGCGGTATTAGCAGATATCAACTTATCCATAGAGTCCTGAGTAATGGGAACAGAATCCGTATCGGGAGGTAAGTCTTCCTCCTTGATAGCTAACTTAGAAAAGTCAAGAAACTTGACATAGTCCTCCTCGGGTCCTCCCAACTCCACAGACTTCTTTTTAGCTGCCACAACGAACTCGCATCTCACTCCCCACGGTCCAGCATGTTGGAGCTTACAACCCGACCTACAAATTTTCCTTTTTTCAGTCGACATAGTGAGACTGTGGAATGTCAGCACTCCAGAAAAAACTGTGTGGCCTAGGCAAAGGCTGAGGTGAGAGTGGGAGAGTGACCGGTGTTGAAGTAGCTGCTTGACCACTCTCAGGTGGGAGGGGGGGTACTCGGTCCCACCAATAAGCCCATTCATTCTCTGGGTCATTAATGTGGATCATAGATATGTATACAGCCTGCATTGATACCATTAATGTGTACCATTACATCAGATATATATATATATATATATATATACAGCCTCCACTGATACCATTAATGTGCACCATTACATCAGAGCTATATAGATATACAGCCTGCATTGATACCATTAATGTGTACCATTACATCAGAGATATATATATATATATACAGCCTGCACTGATACCATTAATGTGTACCATTACATCAGATATATATATATATATATATACAGCCTGCACTATTGGCAAAACTATCGTTGAAGTATGAAAGGCTAGAATTCACTCAATTATCCAATGGTTATTCAATCCTGCATGAAAATATTATTCTTTCTCTTCTATCAGTGCTGAAAGTGGAAAGCTCAATTTGGGATTCATGATCTTTGATGATGAAAGATAGATTGAGAGATTACAAGATCTAAGCTAAGTCTTAAGTATAGAGATTAGGCGATATCTCTTTAGTGGGTCAAAATGCCAGAGAAAAAGCTTGGAGCAATACTATTGACATTTAAGGTATTACAATTGTTAAGCCTGGATGTGGTATTGATGTAAATAAGATAAATTTCAAAGATTTGATAACAAAAATGAATGGTATTGTTGGAGCGTGGAGTAGGAGAGACCTCTCCATGAAGGGTAAAGTCATCATAAATAACTTGTTAGTTCTCCCAGTTATCCAGTATGTACTGGATTGCATTAAGGTAGATGACTACATGAGAAAGGAAATTTGGTTGAATAACATGAAAAATGAGTTGGGGCTCTAGACGCTCCAAAATAAGTATGACATTTTGAAAACAAGATGTTCCAGATGAAGGTCTTAATCTGAGATGTATCAGCAAAATCATTGAATCTAACAGGGCTTTGAATAGTCAAAATTGGTCAAGATTCTTAAAATGAAGGACATCTTTGATGTCTGGTCCAGTTATATTACAAGAAGGCCCCACTAACAGGCAAGGAGGTACTGAATGAAATCTTGAACAATAACAACTGGATTAAAATTGGTAGAAAAAGGCTCAAATATAAAAGGTGAGAGAATGCGGGGATTGTCTGCATAAAAGACTTCATTAAGCCTGATGGTGAACTTATGTCTTTTCAAGAAATTAATCAATCCTTCAATGTTGACTCTTCCTTTCCCGATGTTCTTCAGATACATAATGCAATTCCTAGGGACTGGTTAGTCTGGTTGGGGGGATAGCGCCTCTTCAAGGTGATTGTGTTAAGGCCAACGTCTTCCGAATTAGGGAAAGCAGGTATATATTTACAACTTTGTGGGGCAATTGAAATTGCTAGTGTAGGTGCCCCATATCATACTCATCTATAACCTGAATTGCGTTTCTTAGGTATGAATATTATTGGAAATATACCCTATGCGTCACGGACAGTGAAAATATTCCTTGTCAATTGTATTCTTTTATAGAACAATGAAATGATTAAATTTTCACATGATTCCAAAGAAGAACACAAGCCTTTTCAAATGAAATATGGGAAACAAACCTACCATTGAGAAAATCAATGAAGAAACACTGTCATGGACGGTGACAGGGGCCCATTTGGAATCTTAAGATCTTTAGATTAAATAGTAATATTGATTATTTCTTTCTTTCTGTTTCAATACACCCATTATGTCCAGCTTTCATCAAGCACACACAAATCACTTATGCATGATTTTTTAATAATTTACACCCTATTATCAGCGTCACTGACAGGCACAGTCATAATGAGTCAGACATGTATAACTTTCTGTCAACCTCTAAGTATTTAATCCCAGATTATAGCGCAATATATTTTCATGAATTTATGCATCATTAAACTCCTGGTACATATGAATAAGTTAAAAAACATTTCCATGTAGTCCTAATTAATATTCAGAATGTTATATTCCATATTTTGGTATGAAGGTGATTTTCAGCACATTTAATGGCTCTAATTTCCTAATTCACCATCGTTGGTATGGACAAGTAGGTACCCACATGTTCAGAAAATTGTCTGACTGCATAGAAACATTGATTATAATACAATACATAGAGAACATCTGTTGAAAGAAAACTATTAAAAAATGACAACTTCCCATTTGGAACAATTTCATGAGAATGAATCATACATGATAGTGTAATGATTCGCTCTCGATATAAACAACTTAACAAAGCCAAGTCTCTGTACTTCTGTTTATTCCTCTCGGATCAGTCCGTAGAAACGGCCCTTGTGTCCGTCTATCCGGATAGAGTAGCTTACTCTAGTCTGTGACACAAACGGGTAGTACTAAATAGAGTGAACATATGAATCAAGGTGTACATAACAACATGTATACACGGATTATAGTAGTACTGGATGGAATAAACAACAGAGCTCTTTATGAGAGTAATACAAAGGGTTTACATATAACATGATAAAGGGTAATAGATGGAATAGAGATGATGTATAGAAATACATAGCACCTAAGCGCAGAGCGCCTCTATTGGTAAAGTAGTAAGAGAGTAGACTGGACCTTTATGGTCAGCTACCAAGTGGTAAATATAAGAACTACTACAATAGTATACTGTGGTTAGTATTTTAATCTCAGATTTTTAGTAGAAGCTTTTGGTTCATGAAAATCTAAGCACATAATTTTGAGTATATAAACAAATATTTCCATGCAATTTTGATTAGTTTTCAGAATGAGAAATTAAATATTTTGGTTTGAAGGTTAATTTTAGCATATTTAACAGCGGTAATTGCCTAAATATTCATCATAGGTATGGAAAAGTGGGTATGCATTTGTTCAGAATATAGCAATAAAATAGAGCAATAAAACATGTATTATAAGGTGTGACTATACAGGGAAGATATATTAAGGAAAATCTGCCCATTTGGAACCCTTTCATGAGAATTGATCATAGTACGGTTTTTGAAGTAATTTAGTAGGAATTTATTCAAGTACTGACAGAAATAATGCCTTATGATCTGTGTGACTACAGATCATAGAAGATGGCCATACTTGAAGTGTGAAGAATTGTGAAAAGAGTGGCTAATTATTACTACTCTGTACATATGAACATGCATCACTCATGTTAATGATGGCTTGTTTTAGATTACTCTCTTTGTTTGTTCATCTTTGTTTGTAATTTGTTCAAATTTAAGCAACTTTTCTAAGTTTTATTTGCCTAATGTGTAATATTTTGATGGTGCACCTTAATAAAATCATCAAATATATAATGATATCCTCATTCTGTTACTTCTTCTTAGTTTGTTTACTAGTCTGGAGGCAGGAGGTTTGGGGGCACCTTGCATTTTGTGTTTGATTAATTTTCAATCTCACGCTATCTAACTTACCAGACTTAGCTAGACTAAGACTGAGGCTATTTCCTACTGGTTCAATATACTATCGACTTTATCTATTTGATTGTCTGTATGTCTGTACTACATTGTTATTTATGTATATTGACTGATAAACACTCCTAATAATAAAAATAAAAAATCTCCTGATTCCAAATGTGCTGTGTGCAACTCTGTAACACTGGAGAACATTATATTCTATGTAGGCTTGCACAGCAAAATCCTTTCATACATGACTTAATATATACAGGTCTTACTAAAAGGGCAGTATTAACAAATTTGGAAGTGGGTAAAATACCAGGGGCTACACAGGAGGATTGATCTCATTGCGAACAAGTCAAGTTCCAATAATTTGTATTTGTATTTGTTCATTCAGTCGCATTTTATCATACAGATAATGTTCTCAGCTGACCTACTCAAAAATCAATTAAAAGAAATGCAGTTTATAATCTAATTGACAGAAGTGTAAGTCATAATATAATGATTTTAATCCTACAGTTCAAGTGGAGTGGAGACGGTAGGCGAGGGGATGTCTCAGGGCTGCGGCTCTTGGCATCACCTGGCCTATAGTTCCCTCTCGCCCAAAACATGGACCCTAATACCCTAATATTTTATGGTAGGTCAAATGTTTAGCTTGGGGATCATGGCCTTACTTTAAATAAAAAAAATAAGTGAGAAATAAATTCATGAAGATTTTCCTTTTCTTGTGTGCCTGTATTTAACAATTCTAGTTCTGAGTACAGCAGGTGGAAAAGAATGTCTGCCTACCCTTGTGATTGAAATATAGCTCCAAATTGCATTGGGCAGCGAGAATTGCATTGGACAGAGGGAAAGAGGACAGTTGAAGTTGTGGACCCCACCCACTCACTAAGGATAGATTGTATAAATGATTCTGTCTGAATATATGCTCATAGTTATTTACTGAGCTTTTGATCCAGCAATATCCCATCTTCATATCCATGTATATTTCCAAAATCTAAACCAAAGAAACAGAAAAAGGCATCAGAGAAAAAACATGATTTAGTAACACGTACCCTTAGCAAATATTTAAATTTAAATGTGTTTTCGATTCTGAATAACCATGAAGTATAAATAAATGCTACAAGATAAACTGTTCTCCTTCATCTATACTGGTTATTTAGGCCTACTGTAAATTACTGCCACACAGTAGAAGATTTCAACACTAACTTTTACACTATATATAACAAGTGTCCCTCAACTGGAAGTAGATCAACGATCACTCATCATTATTGGTGTATATGCCGAACTTTGTGCCACCTAGTGGCAACTATGTGATCTACAGTTCAGAGGGCTGTTTTGATTTCCATGTAATTACGGGAGCTGTACATCAGTGTAAGTGTATATCAGATTAAAGCTCAATAGGGGACTTGCATGTCCACCATCCTGTATCATGGTTCACATGGAGTTATGTGAGTTGCATGTCAGAGTGAGGCTCAATAGGGGACTTGTGTGTCTGCCATATTGTATCTTGGTTCACATGGAATTATGGGAGTTGTATGTCAGAGTAAGGCTCAATAGGGGACTTGTATGTCCACCATCTTGTATCTTGGTTCACATGGAATTATGGGAGATGTATATCAGAGTAAGGCTCAATAGGGGACTTGTATGTCCACCATCTTTTATCTTGGTTCACATGGAATTATGGGAGGTGTATATCAGAGTAAGGCTCAATAGGGGACTTGTATATCCCCCATCTTTTATCTTGGTGTACATGGAATTATGGGAGAGGTTTATCAGAGTAAGTCTCAATAGGGGACTTATATGCTAATGGGTCAGTGAGTACCTAAATATATACATATACTTTAAATCCTTTGCCTCCTTTTTCCCCACCTCACCCCACTTGCATGCTAATGAGTCAGCAAGAAAAAGACCAACGCTAACATTCTCTACCACATATGATTGATGGTATATGTATAAAATATACCTGACCTGAGAGAAGATCCACAGAAGGGTGGAACTGAAATGGGTCAGTGACTAATGGGGTCAGTGAATAGCTATAATAAATTTTGAGAAAAAATACATTTATGATCAATAGCAGAACTATATGAATGTACTAATATATTTATCAACGTTTTTCATATATTTATGCAGGTTCTTGATGCAATACAAAATAGCAAAAATAATGCCAAACTGCTTTGAGGCAAATCATACCATGTTGTACACTTTTTCCCAGCTGTATCCATCAGAGAACCACGTCTAACATACTGGCTGGACTGGTTTTTTACTCCTTCATGTTTGAAAGCCTGAGCCAACGATACTCTCGCTATATGTATAAGAACCAAGTGTTTCACTATTTGGTTTTGTCGCCTAGTTTAGAAGTTTAGAAGTGCCTGAATCATCTCTGCCTTCAGAACATTTGGACACATAATAATCAATGCTTTACAAAGATAATTTTTGCACTTGAGAATGAATGTTGTGTACAATTGTGGTACTAAATAATAATGGTGCAATTAAAAGATGATTCACATACCACAAATCATTTTCCAGCACCCTCCCACTTTCTCTTTCTCTCCCTCTCTCACCATCTTTCCGTCTCTCTTCCGCTCTCTCTCCCTCTCTCATCTCTCACTCTCTCTTCTCTCTCCCTCTCTCCCTCTCTCCCGCTCTCTCTCCCTCTCTCTCTCCCGCTCTCTCTCCCTCTCTCTCTCTCTTCCGCTCTCTCTCCCTCTCTCATCTCTCACTCTCTCTTCTCTCTCCCTCTCTCTCCCTCCCTCTCTCCCCCTCTCTCCTTTCTCTGTCTCCTCTTGATCCCTCTCTCCCTGCCTCTTCTACCCTCCCTCTCTCCCTGCCTCTCCTACCCTCCCTCTCTCCCTGCCTCTCTCCTCTCTCTTCTCTTTCTCGCTCTCTCTCCCTTCCATTCTCCTCTCTCTATCCCTCTATCCTCTATCTACTTTCTCTCTCCCTCTCTCTCCTCTCTCTTCTCTTTCTCGCTCTCTCTCCCTTCCATTCTCCTCTCTCTATCCCTCTATCCTCTATCTACTTTCTCTCTCCCTCTTTCTCCTCTCTCTATCCTTCTCTCTCTGTCTTTCTCTCTCTCCTCTCTGTCTCCTCTCTTTTCCTCTCTCTCCTTCCATCTAACTTATCTCCGTATTCTTCTCTCCCTCTCCCCTATCTACCTATTTCCATCTGCTCTCTCTCCTGCTCCTTTTCCTCTCTCAATCTCTCTTCCTCCCTCTTTCCCTCCCTCTCACTCACTCTCTTACCTCCACTGTATACATGTTGGTATAGTCCTCTGGATTATATAAGGAAATATCTTGGAAAAGCATTAAATGATAATTAAGTCAGACATTGAAAATAGTATCTGAAATGCTAACCCTCGCACCGACCCCCACCCCCTCAAACATTGTCTGAAATATGTGGCATAGGAGTATGGCGGGGATGGGGGTGTAGTGGGGGAAGGTGTGATAGGGTGGGGTTTAGCAGCAGTACTTTATATAGTATATGGTGGTGTATGGTGGGGATTGGGGTGTAGTGGTTGGAGGGGTGATAGGGTGGGGTCTAGCAGCAGTTCATGACTTCCCATACTGTATATAGTATATGGTGGTGTATGGTGGGGGTGTAGTGGTTGGAGGGGTGATAGGGTGGGGTCTAACAGCAGTTCATGACTTCCCTTACTCACATGTAATTCCCCGGATCATCCAAGTATGACAACAGATGAGAGCGCCACCAGTGGAAGTGTACTCACAGTTTGTCCCAGAGAAATACATTCTATCTAACACCTGAGAGAACCAGTCACCACTTCACACGTTAGGCTTTCAGCTTTGTCAACCACACCCACGGTAAGATTATATTCCAACAATAACTCACTACATGTTATAATAGATATATGATATAATATTTTAACGAATACTTTTACTGAAGTGTAGTGTATAATGAGTAAGTATAGATATAATTCAGCCTAGTGTAGTGTAGGTGAAGGGGATAACGTTCATATAATGTATGTATATGAGTAAACCAGCATAAGTCCCCCACTACCTCTTGCCCCCTCCACCAGCCCCCCCCACCATCAGGCCACCACCACCAGGCCCCCTTCCCCTCCCTCCCGCCCCTCCTCTACCTCTTGCCCCCACCACCAGGTGCCTGCTGCCTTTCCCTATCCCCTTGCCCTCCTCCTCTTCCCCTCCTCCCACTACCAGCCTCTCTACTCCATTGCCTTCCACCTCTTCCATATCTTGCCCCTACCCCTCTGCCCTCCTCATCCTCCCTCTACCTATCCCCTTCCCCTTGCCCTCCCTCCCGCCCCTCCACCACCTCTTGCCCCTCCCCCTCTGCCTTCTTCCTCCTCTTCCATCTGCCCCCTTGCCCTCCCGCCCCTCCTCCATCTCTTGTCTCTGCCCCTCTGCTCCCTGCCCTCCTCCTTCCTCCACCTGCCCCTGCTATTCCATTGCCCTCCTGCCCTCCCCCACCTACTTTCCAACATGCCAAAGCCCCCAAACCGAGGGAAATGAATCCCATAATAGTAGGTACATGTAATGCTGAATTTGGAGGCTTATTATTGCTTCTTTGAAATCCAAGGTACATATAATGCCTCTTCCATGATCGAGATATCAATATGGTTAATTCAAACTGTAATTGTTTACTTATTCCGATCATAATATCCGATCACTATTTCACCTCTGGTACACTCTTTTTATCTCTGTACCAAATATGTAGTTATGTAACACATGACCACTGTGTGTGGCTCCCAGCTGCAAGCATGAGTGATCACTAGTCTAGCAACTAGACTAGAGCTTAAACACACATGTCTCCCTTTCACCCCAATATTATTTCATTGGACATGTTGGCGTATGAATAAATCATGGTACATTTGGGTGAAAAGGATGAGAATAGCCTAAGCCTAAGTGGACATTCCAAAAAGGAAAGGGACATTCCAAAAAGGAAAGGGACATTCCAAAAAGGAAAGGGACATTCCAAAAAGGAAAGGGACATTCCAAAAAGGAAAGGGACATTCCAAAAAGGAAAGGGACATTCCAAAAAGGAAAGGGGCATTCCAAAAAGGAAAGGGACATTCCAAAAAGGAAAGGGACATTCCAAAAAGGAAAGGGACATTCCAAAAAGGAAAGGGACATTCCAAAAAGGAAAGGGACATTCCAAAAAGAAAGGGACATTCCAAAAAGGAAAGGGACATTCCAAAAAGGAAAGGGACATTCCAAAAAGGAAAGGGACATTCCAAAAAGGAAAGGGACATTCCAAAAAGGAAAGGGACATTCCAAAAAGGAAAGTCTTGGATATTTGGGATTTTTCCTATTTCACACAGATATCCTTTCCGATTGCGGACAAAACATGCACCATCTAGTAACTGCTTGTATATTATGCTATCATTTATTATTGTTTTGGGGGCTAGTCGGAAGATCTATTCTTAGAGGCTTTTGTCCAGTTATGTACTATGGCACCACAGTTCTCTGGCTGCTTTCCTTGCAGTGACCAAGTCATAGCTGGAGTGGCTTTATTGCTTGACTTTACCGATAGAGGTCAGGGTGACATATGCAGCATGCAATTCACCTTATTTTGTATCTATTGATGTATGTTGTCCATGTGAACATCTAAACACCTTTTATACTTGTAACACCTTTTACTGTGCTTCTGCCTCTGAATGTAAGGGCTGACCTTCCCTCATTGAGCTGCAACCATGGCAGGTGTATAGTGGTAGAATAAATGCTGGGGAGGACCCATAGAATCTGGTTGTGTTGTTATTTTGATCTAGTCTCATAGCTGCTATGATCCATGTGAAATAGTTAGACACTACATATATATATCTATCAGTGTGTGTGTGCTTATTAAGGTGTTTGTACTTGTGATGTTCCAGGAATACAACTTTTTTCCTGCACCACCCTTCCTAGCTCTAGGAACTAATCCCCCAAAGCCAGTGATAATGCCCCTGTGCAAGTTGCACAAACATAAATCATCTTTCATCATTTACAGTTTTTCTGTCCTATTACTATGTTGGTGTTTAACACTCCTGACCAGGCTCCTGTGGAGCTTTTATCCTGGTTTGTTGATTCATGTGGTTGTCATTTGTTGTAACACTGGTTGTGACACTGACCTTATATATTCATATATATATATATATTCATATTATATATTTCATAGATCAAGATGGCAACATATGAAAACCCGGCCTTCAGCAGCGAATTGCCGGAGGAGGCCTCGAGTGATGTCCTACAGGGGGTCCCTAATGTTGATACATCCCCGGTATGTTAGATACATTCACATATAGATGAATAATTTAGGGGCTGCTGGTGCACTGTATGGTGCTTAATCCTGGGTTGATCCAATGCAATAGGCCCATAAAGAAAGTTATTAATCCTTTTAATGTATGCTTACAACCCCAGGCGGTGATAAGTTCACATCATTGCACAAAATCTTACTCTCTCATAAATGATCATAAAATGCTTTGAAACCAATATGAAGTAAGGCTGACATGTTATTTGATTTAGAATTGTGTATATCAGGGTGTAGTTATTATAATACAGATTTACATTTTGTTGCCCACTGAAATCATGAACAATAATTGAAACATTCAACATTGAAATTATATGCAATAAGAACCTATACAAAAACTTATTCATAGACACTGATATATTATTTCCTGACAGCATTTACCTGAGAGCATGTATCTCACGCCAGACAACTTAGAGGATCTTCATACTGATCCCACTTACCTCACCCCAGATGACCTATGGGATAGTCAAACCTCACCTTACTTGGAGGTTATTAATCCTTTCAATCTATGCTTACAACCCCAGGCAGTGATTAATTATGCAAAATCTTATTCGGTCATAAATGATAGCTCATAAAATGCTTTTAAACCTGATATGAAGTAAGGAAAACATTGGAGTTGTGTATGGCATTATTTCCAGGTGTAGTTATTATTCTACTTAAGGAATAATTTTCGAGGTTTTTTTCTGGTCGCGGTCTCTATAGCGTCAGGGAGTTCGAGGGCGAAGCCCGAGAATTCCCTCAAAATTAATTAATAATTAATAATTAATATTAATAATTAATTAATTAATAAATTAATTCCGTCAAAAAACCTCAAAAAACCTCAAAAAACCTCCGGAATATCGTGCTAAGCCATGAGAGTCGTCAGCCTTTCTATGAGACCGGAAGTGATTGCACTGCTTTAATCGGAACCTATATAATACCGCGACGGCTGACCGAATGAAGCTTCAGACACAACAGCCAATCAGAGGAGCGTATTCGCTAATGTTTATGTTCAGCCAGCCGGCCTGTTTTCGCAAGGTTCCGCTGCTTGCTATCCAAAGCATCGGACACTTCCGGTTCTCGAATGCCGTGTTGCGTGTGTCTAGGGACTTAAAAAAGAAATAAATAAAACATTTGAATCAGTAGAAATGATTTAAATAGTGTTTGAGCCCGATAGCCAAGATTTAGTCGACGGGAATCAAGCAATAAATGAATGGCGAGTTCAGAACCTATACGTGCGACCGGAAGAGATGTGGAGACCCTTCGGCATACCCACTCATGTGCACATTCACTTGGCGTTGCATCGTGTACGGTGGCCTATATAGCGCACGGAGGATTTCATTCGAAAGTGACCCGCACGTCAACAAACTGCCGTGTCCGTGTGTCTAGGGACTTAAAAAAGAAATAAATAAAAGATTTGAATCGGTAGATATGTTTTAAATATGGTTTGAGCCCGATAGCAAAGATTTAGTCGACGGGAATGGAGTAATAAATGAATGGCGGCTTCAGAAGCTATACGTGCTTACGTTATAGACCGGAAGAGATGTGGAGACCCTTCGGCATACCCACTCATGTGCATGTTCACTTGGTGTTGCATTGTGTACGGTAGTCTATATAGCGCACAGAGGATTTCATTCGAAAGTCCCCGGTCCGGGTGCGCGCAAGCGGCTGTGTTATAGCAAAATTTAGCCGCATCTTATCCACCGGTTCCGTAGTGTAGTGGTTATAGCGCTTGACTCCTGCGAGAACGTTGAGGGTTCGAGCCTCGGCAGGTCCCTTAGCTTTTTTTTTCATTCTATACTTGACTGGGTTGGGTTGATCTATGGAGACGGAACTCTTGAGACTTGATCTATGGAACTCTTGAGACTTGATCTATGGAGACGGAACTCTTGAGACTTGATCTATGGAGACGGAAGTCTTGATCTATGGAGACGGAAGTCTTGATCTATGCAGACGGAAGTCTTGATCTATGCAGACGGAAGTCTTGATACTGATCTATAGGCTTGATACTGATCTATAGGGACTGATCTATGGGGACGGAAGTGGTTTGAGGGAATCTATAGAGAAAAAAAACCTCCCAGAATCTCATCAGATCGATTCTAAAGATTGACATTTTGTTGCCCACTGAAATCATGAACACTAATAGAAACATTCAACATCTTTATAGACAGTGACTTAATATTCCCTGACAGGATCCACCTGAGAGTATGTATCTCACCCCT